>WBNM01009377.1:199956-275787 GCA_013399055.1 Ramphastos sulfuratus | reverse complement strand
TTTTGCTGCTGATACTATGACAGTAAGCACTGACAAAAGGAACTGTCAGGGTTCCTCAGATTGCAAACCACTTGTTGCTCACTGGGGCATTTGCAAATTAGCTAACAGCAGTCCTCAGAAATCAGTAATTATTTGCAGTGTTTTGTTTTGTTTTGTTTTTGTTTTTCAACTTGCAAGTACCAACATCAGTTGCTGCCTGGTCCCAAGAGTAATAGGAGGAACAGAAATGTCTCAACTGCTGTTTTACAGACAGCAGGAGTGGGGAATATCCCACAGATTTGTTGTAAAGACAAGGGTCTGCAAGAAGCCTTGAGGCAGTAAATGCTGTGACAGGTTTCTGCCTGTCACTCTGTCTGCTGTTCTTTGCATTAATGGCCAGAGGAGGAGAATCCCTTCGTTCCAGCCCAGTGTTCTGGCACATGAAACACACTTGTGCCTCTCCTGTCTCTGCAGGTGGAGATCACAGCCTTGACACAAAGAAGCAGTTGTGAGTTTTTTGGGGCTATAAGAGGTTTAAAAAAGTTTTGCAGCACACAGAAAATTATGGCCAAAGAAATTATTTTTTTCAAGCAGAACAAACAGGAACTCTGGATTTGCCACTTTGCTGCTTTTCTCTTGGAAAAACCTTGTCATTCAATAGGTGGAGGAATCTGTTTGGTCTGGAAAGGTGTTTCAAGTGCAGGAATCAAATGTCCTTTCCTCACTGCAAGACAGATCAGTGGGGCAACTGGGTTGTTGCTTTTGACTGTGGTGTTACTGCCTTCAAATTTCCATACTCCATATCTCCATTTCTGGCCTCTAACCCCTCTGATGAAGGGCAGAGCAGTCCCCCCTTCATCTTCATTCTCACAGCCCATCCTCACTGGCTGCACAGCTGAGCTTCTGCTTTTGCTGGGACCTTTGCTGGGTGTGTGTAGGACAGTGGCTGGAGAGTCAGACCATAGGATCTGTGCCAGCAGGAGGAAGGACAGCTGGAACTGGCAGCAAGGGAGGACCTTGCAGTCCTTAGATCTGTTTTTTCCACCAGGTACTGCATTAAAGATGCAAAGGGACAGGCACGTTTGGGCCACTTACAGCTGTCCAGTTAGCCTGTGTGTAACAAATTCCCACAGATCCTTAGTTCTTAACTCTTGCTCCATGCAGTGCTTCCACTCTGTGGTGCTCAGCATTTCATGAACATACAATTTTACAGAAAAACCATCAAGGCTTTGCTTTTGCTACAAAGCAGACTCTCAAAATTGTAACTTTGCAAATTGGTACAAATGAGGCCTGCCGATTATTTTGTGGCAGAGAATGTGAGACACTTAAACTACTTCCAGGAGGAGTCTTAGTCTGAGTCTGAGTGCTGCCTTATGAATCAAGGTCAGCTGGCATAAGCTGTGCAAATGTTCCAAGCCTCTGGAGCTTAGGAAGGAATTTAGAAAGCTTTGAAGTGCTCTTGATCTTCAGAAGGACATCTGCAGCTAATGGTCTGTACCAGCATGCCAAGAGCTGTAAGGTTACATTGCTACTCTCTTGAGGCTTCTCAGTCCCAGGAGGTTTCCAGGGCCCCTTAATGTAAGTTTAGAGAAAAGCAAGTAGTAAAAAAATGCACCCTCAGACCTGCAGCTGCTAATCCAGAGCTGGTTAGGTCAGCTGTGGAGTGTCCTCCTGGGGTTCTAGTATTTGAATGCCTGATCAAGTCCAGCACACAGCATTGTAAGGACCTCAGTGAGAAGTTAAGCAGAGACTCCAGACTCTTCTATGCCTAAAGGTTCATTTTGTATCTGAGCAAACACCTGTTTATTCCATATGCAAAGCAGCACAGTGGTTGGCCAGATTGTTTTAGTTCCAACCCTAATAAGCAGAAAAAAAAGCTTTGCTGTGAGTTCAAGACTGAACCAGGTTTTCAGGAATAGCTTTTTCATCTGGCTCCCTTCTCTCATTAGCTGATGGTGCCAGGAAGTTCTCTGCTAATGAATGGCTGCAAAGTTCTGCGAGGCCTTCAGATGAAAACAGCCACAGTAGCAGAGCACGGGGTCGAGTCAGCTCTCAAAGTGTGCTGTGCAACACAAGCCAAGGCATAAAGGCTTTGCTCTGTTGGATTCAGCTCAGATCTGGAGCTGTGATCATCTCCTGGGGATGGGAGAAGGTTCTGCTTTCCAGTCCTGGAAGTTATGGGTCTAGCACCTGATGAAGCTACACCAAGGTCCTGGACATGCTATCTGGGACAAGGATGTGTCTACATGTGAGACAAACACCACCTTTAGCCTCCATCACAGCATCAGGACCTGATCAGACATAACACACCCTCCAAGTCCCCATTTGCAATGTGACTCTTCTGCTGAAGCTGTCACTGAAGCTGATCCATGTCCCCATTGGCTGCTTCAGTCCACAAGCAGGCAGTGTTCAACTGCTCTTTCGTTCCTCAGGCAAGACTTACCTGCAAACCTCCCTCCCTCTGCAGCTCAGAAGTGAAGCAAAAGGTATGAGAGAGCCAAGCTCCAGGCCTTCTTCTCTGATCTGGGGATGGTGGAGTCCATGCTCAGCTCTGGTTCAGGAAGAGGAGATGCCTTTGTGTCTGGCCTCAGCAGGTCTCTTGAGCATGCTGGGAGATGATTGTTGCATGGAAGAAGGTTTTTGCATGGCAGCCTCATCCAGGCTGTGACTGCTGCATTTCTTTCCTGCAGGGTAGCTCTGGTGAGGTGTCATAGCACGGTGGAACATGATGGATGCTGAGGAGAAAGATGTGCTGTGACAGAGATGACTTCTCAATCCCCCAAATTCCAAGTAGTGCTTTATTAACTTACAAGAGCATTAAAAATGCAGAGAGGCTCTGGGCTGAGCATCAAGGTCCATGACAGAAATACAAATTGGACCACTAATAGGTTATGTGAATGGCAAGTTTGGGTGACAAGCTGACAGTGTGACACAGCACTTGGAGCAAACAGATTACTTGGTGGTTCCTGAAAGTTTCTGTTGTCAGTATCTCCAACAGTGTGGCAGCTCATCACTGCTGAAGGGGAATGACAAGGGGCTTCAGCACCTCAGATGGCAGTGACAGGCTGTCCTGCATGCTCCTCGACTGCTCCTGCGAATTGCAGAGTTCCTTGGTGAGATTTCCAAACAGCTGCTGCTGGGTGCAGGGAGAGGGGGCAGCATACATGGGCTGCTTCTGCCAGGACCCCAACACAGGAGGGACTGAGCACAGCATGCAGAGCCTTGCCTCTGTCCTAAGGGGTTCACAGTCACCATTTACCTCAATCCTAACCCATGAGACCATGCATGGGCTAAGCATGTCCAGGCAGATGGTTTTTGTGACTCCACATCCTAAAGGGAACAGATTATGGACATAGGATCAGGAGGCAGAGAGGAGTTTGTGCTGGTGTTGACAGAACAGAGGGAATCAAGGGAGGCTGTCTGGTTGGAAACAAGAATGGTTTGTGAAAAAAACAAGGTGCTGGAGGCCAGGATTTGGAGCATGGCCAGAATCCTGCAGAAAGAAGTAGATGCAATTGTTTGGTTGTCTGGCACTTTGTGGCTGGATTTAACTGGCAATCATAAGAGAGAACAGCAACAGTCCAGCCACCCTTCAGAAACAGTGCAGCTAGGGAATGGAATCATTTCCTGTAGGCAAGAAGCAGTTGCGAAAGTAGTGGTCTTCTGAGATGCTGCTTGGTAGCCACCCCTGGGCTGTGTTTGGGTCTCTCTGGGACATGCAGCATCTAGTGGGGCTTGGCTCCATGCTTCCACTGCTTGTCCAGCAGGACCCAGAATTATTGGACATGGACATGCTTTGAGTTATCCAAATTCTAAGATAGTTGTCTAACATCTCTTGGTAAATGCTCATTTCCATCCTACCTGCCCTGTGCATCTCACTGCAAACTGTTTTTTTTCTCTTGGGAGGGACCAGTACCATGCTGGCACAGGGTAATCACCAGGTGTGACCCTGTTTGGTGGTGTTTGTCCTGGAGTCTTGAGGAACCACGGGCCTTGCTACACTTCCCCAGGTCCAGGGAAGGAGAAGTCAGCTCAGTGGGCTCTTGACAGAGGTCCGTCTGGAGATTGGCATCCATGGCAATGACTGAGCTGCCCTTTGGCTGATGGGCTGCATCCTGAGAACTGCCCTTTGCTTGTCTTGGGCTTGTCACTACTTGAGTGCTCAGGGACAGTCAGCAGGGCTCAGAGAGCAAGGTCCTCCCAGTTCTAGAAGAATGAACCTTCAAACCACCTTTATTTTCCCAGAGAGAGCAGAGACCTGACTGCCCTGTTGTGAACAGGACAATCTTTCTTCAGACCACCATCGGAACGGAAGCGGAGTGTGCCGGTATCTGTGAAAACTTGGTTGAGAGCACCAAGTGTAACCTGGGTGTGGGAGCTTGGAGCACTCTCTAGACTCTCAAATTTTTGTCAAATGGTCACTGGAGGGTTAATGTAATTTTGGTTTTAATTACATTGCTGGAGGGCACATTTACCCAAGGGAAAGGACATAATTACCCAGACATTTTATTAAGATATTATTTAATTTTATTGATGTGTCACAAGCAAAAGCACAGGAATGTTCAAATCAATACACACTTACATCAATGTTTAATCTGCTTTCAGCATTTTTTGCCTGTTCTATTTCTGCAGTTACCAGTTGATGAATTAACTTCCTGGGAATATGTGGAAAATTAATGAATTTCCAGCAAAATCACACCCTGATATTTGTTTCGGCAGGAAACAAGAATGTGAACAGGCTCTCATCTTCTTGCAACAGAATTTTTGACCCCTCCTCCTTGCAGGTCACCATTGCTAGGTCATGTCTGCTCCATTTTCTTCTTTGTCATCTTTTTTTTCAGAGCGGGATTTTAGACCTGACAGGACAGGTTGGAGCTGGGCAGCATCAGTCCTGCTCCAGCCCAGCAGTGAGAGCCTTGCCCCAGGGCTGCCTGGAGCAGGATTTGTCCTTTGGTGCAGGTGGAGGCACTGAGCATCTGTTCTGCTCAGGCTGGGCTGCCTGGCTGCTGGCCCTCCCCCAGCAGAACGATGCAGTGAATACAGTTCTGGGTATTTTTGTGCAGCACCTGGAATTGCTTTGCTGGTAGCACAGAGGTGTTTATGGGATGTGAGTGTACAACTCCACTCCACATTCATTCCAGGAGGCAAAATCTGCTTGGATCTTATGGAAAAAAAGCCAAACCAGCCCAGGGAATTGTTGCACAGGACCTGGGTGCTGAGCATCCTGTGGTGGTGTCTCCATAGTGAGAGTGACAGGAACATGAAGGCATGCAACTTGGCAGAGGTAGAGAAGCAAGATGGGGTTCAGAAAGAAAATGGACCTCCTGGACAGCTCATGGACCAGGGTCTGTATCCTGTTTGCTGTGCTCCTGATGCTGAAGCTGATGCAGCACAAGGTTACTTTCAGATACAGACAGTTTCGAGTTGATGATGGATTACAGAGCAGTGAAATAAAAGCTTATTTTCACCCCATGCTTGCAGCTGGGAGAAGAGTGGAAATAACCTGAGTGGTCAGAGTTCTGCATTCAGAAGGAAATGGCTATCTTCATCCTGTGGAATTCCTGATCCTCTTCTCCAGCTTTTTTTTTTTTTTTTTTCTGTTTGCTGTTGCTTTTTTTGCCTTGCCTTCTCCAGTCCTAAGGTCCAGACTACAGCCAGCCCAAAGAAAGGGCTTGCTGTCTGCTGGGCCTGTTGGCCTTTCCTTGCAAAAGCAATCACCTTTCCACCTCTCCAATCTCCTGGGTCCTCACTCAGTTCTCCTGGATCTGTGCTGCTCCTGCACATGGTACCTCTCACAACTGGACCCTTGGGCAGGTCTCTGCTTGCTGCCCTTTGCATCCGGCTGCCCTGTGGGTGAGAAATCCCTGATGGAATCTCTGATCTGGCCAGCTGCTGAATTACCCTGGCTCCAAACCATTTGTCACCAGTGGAAGGATTGATGTTGGGAAGCACTTTCTGAGGTGCCTTTTTATCTTCCTACATGCATGGTGCTGCAGCACAATTCCTGCCTTGTCCTCATCCATCAGCTGCCTCAAGTACATTTATTATCTGCTGGCTCAGCTGCTCCTGCTGCTGGGACACAGGTGACCCTGCCAGTGACAGGCTTGGTTTCAGCTGCCCGAGTCATAGTGGTGAGCACTGCTGGGACTGATTCTCATCAGTGCTGCCTCGTATGGTCAGTTTTGTAGGAATCCCTGGCCCTGGCCCTTCCCTGCTGAATTGAGCCATCTTTATTTTTTTTTCCCCTGGCAGTAGCTGCCACCTGCACCAAAAGGTTAATTTGTTCTTCTTCCCCATAAGTGCATTTATCACATGGAAGTGGCTGTTGTGGAAAATATTGATCCAACACTGGCTGTTCCCTGGCTGGACTGAAACCCTGTTAGGTTACTCAGTTGCCTGGCATTTTGTGTGTCTCTGTGTGGCATGTGTGTGCCTGTCTGTGCGTGTGTGCATGTGTGCCTGCCTCTGTGTGTGTTCATGTACGTTTGTGTGCGTGTGTGTGTGCACGTGTGTCTGTGTGTGTGTGCATGTGCGTGTTTGTGTGTGTGTGTGTGTGTCTGTCTCTGTGTGTGTGCGTGTGTGTGTGTGTGTGTCTGTGTGCATGTGTGCCTCTGTGTGTGCATGTGTGCCTGTGTGTGTGTCTGTGTGCATGTGTGCCTCTGTGTGTGCATGTGTGCCTGTGTGTGTGTCTGTGTGCATGTGTGCCTCTGTGTGTGCATGTGTGCCTGTGTGTGTGTCTGTGTGCATGTGTGTGTTTGTGTGTGTGAATGTGTACCTTTGCGTGTGTGCATGTGTCTGTGTGTCTGTGCATGTGTGTCTGTGTGTGTGCATGTGTGTGGCTGTGTGTGTGCATGTGTGTGGCTGTGTGTGTGCATGTGGGTCTGGGTGCGCGTGCGTGTTCGTGTGTCTGTGCATGTGTGCCTGTCTCTGTGTGTGCGTGTGTGTGCGTATGTGTCTGTGTGTGTGCATGTGTGTGTCTGTGTGTGTGCATGTGTGTCTGTGTGCGCGTGCATGTTCGTGTGTCTGTGCATGTGTGCCTGTCTCTGTGTGTGCGTGTGTGTGTCTCTGTGCATGTGTGCGGGCATGTGTGCCTGTCTGTGTGTGTGTGTGGATGTGTGCCTGTCTGTGCTTGGTTGCCTGTGTGTGGTGAGAGAGCAGTGGGCAGTGCAAGCGGTGCAAGCTCTGCTTCACTTCTAACATACCCGACAGGTGTTTTTCTGGAGCTGGATGTATGGCTGATGCCTTTGTGTGGAGCAGCCTTTCTCCATCATCCAGCCTAATCTCCTGGGCTGGTGGCTGTGCCTGCAGAGCCCCAAGCAGGCCAGGAAGAGGTATGGAGGGATGGATGTGCTTAAGAGAAGCAGTGTCCAGTGTTTGGGAGACGGAGGACTGGGCTGTCTCTTCTTCAGCACAGCACACTGCTGCATTCAGAATCAGGCACTGGGACCTGCGGCCTGGCTNCACAGCACACTGCTGCATTCAGAACCAGGCATTCTCAATGGCACTGGGACCTGTGGCCTGGCCAACAGGATTGCTCTGGCTTAGCTCTGCTTCGAACCTGAAACCCGGCCCTTTGTTTCTGTCTAGTGTCTGTGGCAGCCTTGGGCCATCGTTCCCTCCCAGCTCCCTTTTGCTTCTCAGCACCTCCACAGCCAATTGCTGCAGTCTGAGCACACTTGTCTCTCTGTTAAAGAAAAACACAATAATAACAGCTCCTTGTGGCAGCTGCACAAATATCTGCTGTTTTGACAGCACCCTATTTCAGCACGGTGCTCTGGAAGGCTTGTGTGAACATTTGTTGCAGGCAGCTCCATGGTGGGAGAGCTGTGGCACAATGAAAACATGTGAGTCACCTATTTAAAAAGCAGTGCTTTTAGCACCAGAACCTGCCTCTGGTCCTGGCTACCTGTCAGGGGCTGCTCTCACCGGGGTGCTTCTCAGGTGTTTTTTGACCTGGCCCTTTGGTGCCTTCAACAACATGCCTGCCGTGGCATGTCTGTGCAGTGGGCTGCATCCAGGCTGGGATGGCACTTGGCTCCTGGTCTCCACAAGGAGTAGAGGGCATTTGGATATGGGCTGGGGTCATGGCAGAAATAAGAAGGGGCAGCCAGGAGCAGTGAGCTTGCCCATACGGCTCTCCCTTTGCGTCCTGATATGCGGAGCAGCAGAGCAGGCACTGGGAGAGGCAGGAGCAGGTTTTGTTTGGAAGGCTCAGCCGTGTGCAGAGCTCTGGCCTGACAAAGCATGGGCAGGCAAGAGGCCACTCCAGGTCTGCAGGTCATGGATAGGGAAGAGCACATGCTGCATAGCAGATATTGCTGGGGCAGAAAAGGGAGCAAGAGAAGAACGATTCCCACCATGTGCCCAGGACGTTGCAAGCTGGTGAAAGGTGTTAACCTCTCCTTGGAGTAGGGGAAGCCCTTCTGGCAGCCATCTGCCCCTTAAAAACAAACAGAGAAACCTCGGGAGTCCTCAGTTAACAAGTGAAAAAGAGCAGCACTGCTAGGAAGAGAAAAGCTACTTGGCTTCAGATGTAGCCTGTTAGCAAGTGTGAAGAATAAATAACAAACTGAAGTGCAGAACTCCTGCGTGTGTGTGCAGGCAGTGGGCCAGTGCCACAGTCTCTGTCTTCTCCTCTAGCATCACGCTGCTGGTGCCTTTTTTTTGGTTTTTTCTTTCCCCCTCATTGCGTTGGGTTTTGTGGAGAGATTTGAACTCCCTGGGTGGTTCATCTGTGTGTGGAAGCAAATGGCAGCTCTGGGGAGCTGAAGCCGTGGCTGCCACTGCGTTCCTGCGGTGCTGCATTGGGGACCTGCTGTGCCAGCTGGGAGCGGGCACCGGTGGCCGCAGGCAGCTCCAGCCTGCTCCTTTTCTGCACAATCTGGCACACTGGCCAGTGCAGATTCACGAGAAGAGCTGTGCTCTGCCAGTATATTAAAATTTAATTAGGCAGTAAATGCTTCATGCTTCCAAGCCCCGAGGCTGAAGAAAGCCAGAATGTCTTTTGGTTTCTTAATGGGACAACTGTCCCCTCCACCAGGCAGTAAATGGTTTTAGTGACATTGGGCAGCAGCCTGCCTTCTGTTTTACAATTGTGTGTGATTGCTGACACGCCCAGTTCATCTCTGCATTGCCTCTGGATCACTGGGGTGTGCTGGCTGGAGTGGCTGGGAGGTGGAGGAAAGGCTGCCAAGCCTAACCCTTCTCCACAGGTCAGTGGGAGACACTGGGGCTTCTGTGGGTGATGAGGAGCTCAATGCAGTGACAGGTCCAGGGGGTTTTATCCCAGTTCCCTTTTCTGAGGGTCTGTGAAGGAGATACTGTGGGTCAGAGCCAGGATCACAGCCACAAAACCTTTCTCCAGGCTGTGGCACCCTTTCTTCTAGCCCAAGGCCTCCCTCCCCTGAGCTCTGGCTGGAACAGCTCTGGCTGTTAATTTTTGCTATTTCTGTGACTTTTTTGCCCCTGCACTCCTTGTACTGTGGCAGGAGCTCATAGCTTCAGCAGGCACAGATCTTCTGTCCTGGCTGCTCTGTGCTCTACCCACACTCAGTTAAACACAGCCACTTGCTGAAAGTCTCAAATAAGTTGTAATGCAAATACCACGAGCCAGTGCAGTGGAGAGCTCCAGGTTGTCCCTGCTGCAGCTGGAACAGAAATCTGCTGCTGCTGGTGATCCCTGGAGAGCTGAGTTCTGCTGCCACCTCCTTACCTGGACAGGGGTTTGTAAATTCTGAGTATTGATTCTGGAAATGCTGTTCCTCCTGGTAATCTAAAGAAAGAAGAGATCCTTAAGCACTGAGAAAGCTCCCAGATACTTAAACCCCTTTCAGCTTAACGTATTAAAAAATGAAGCAATTTTTACACATCTCTGTGTCCCCTTGAGTGAGGACAAGACCTTTGCCCAGGAACCTGAGAGATATCTATATTGCAGTGAACTCATTAAAACGTGGCTCCAGTATTAAAGGGTTGATCTTAACCACTCTGTGGCAACCTGCTGCTTCAAACAGCATCTCCAACTGCCCAGCAGGCATGTTTGCTTCTGGCTTGGCTTTTGCCCAGTGCCATACTGGTGGTACTCCTGCCTCTTGCTGGGGCAGCACATCACTTAACATCCTGAGATGAAAGGCAGGGAAAGCTGCAGAAACAGAGGTTGAGTGAAAGGCTAATTGTGAGTAGAGGGGGAGCTATTGCTGCAGACTGCATGGGTGTGCCCCTGCTGCTGCAGGCTGGCTGTCTGCTGAGGTCTGTCTGTCCCCACTGCTTTCCTCCAAGACTCTTCACAGATGTGAGACTTGGGGTTCTCTGGCACAGGCTGACTCCTTTGAGCCCTGCCTGCCCCAGGGGCAGTGGTAATCTGGCCCAAACTGTGTCACCTGGCTCTTGTGAAGCTATGTCAGCAGCCTGGAAGAGATAGGGCCATCAAGTGTCATGCAGGCCCTTTCCCTCTAAGGTCACAGCAATGCTCTCACAAGCTTTAGGAGACTGGAAAGAAGAAGCAAAACCACCCTGAGCCCAGTCTTGAGTCCTGCACCCAGATGATGAATCAAAATTCCTGTTTCCTTCCAGCTTCACCCTGCCTGAGAGGAGAGGAGGTGTTTGGTGCAGCCAGCCCCCAGTACCTTCCCTTTGGTGTGTGTTATCCACCACCTCACAGAGGTCCTGGCAACCACGCTGCAGGAAGAGGCAATCTGGACTTGGAGATGGTCACTGAGATCCTGCTGACGCTGGTGGGACTGTGCAGGTATTGCACCCTCCTGGTCTGGCCTGGGTGGGGAATTGGTAAGAGATGGAGCTGACATGTGCCAGACTGGCAGCTGGGAAACTGGCACTATTTCTCCTTTCATTGTAATGCAGAAAATATTTTGACCTTGAGGTTGCTGGTGTGCATGGGGAGATCTGCCAGTGAGGGGCAAGCGTGGCTTCTTGTTCTGAGCACAGGCAGGAGCAGTTCAAAGTGTCCCTGGGCATGGCATCTGCTCATGAACCTTCATTCATCTTTGCATTTGGGGCCCACGAGGAGCATCTGGAAAGGCCTGTGAGCACTTTGCTTGGCTCTGACTAATCCTGGGCTCTGGAGGCTGTGCAGGTTGCTGCTGAGATCTCATTCCTTGCATCTGTTCCTGAGACTTCAAAAAGAGCCTCCCCCAGCTTTTACTATCAACATTTGAGACACTTGTCACTTTAGGAAATGTCTTCATTATTTTAAAATGAGGTTTTTTGAGAGAAGCTGTTGTTATTTATAGATTCTATCTGCTATCAAAGCACTTATCACTGTCACATCCCAGAGCCTTCTAGCAGCTGCTGTGCTGATGGCCACTTTGGAGATGTGGCAGACAGAATGGTGGTGGCTCTGTGCCCCTTGCTGCTAGGCTGCAGCTCCTGGCATCATGGATTAGTAACACCTTGGACTTCGGGGCTGCTTGCTTGCTGGGAGAAGGGATGCAGCCAGCAGTGCCCCAGTCAGGAGGAGTTCCCTGGGAGGCATCATTGCCCCATCGGTGGTTGGTTAGAATCACTGCTGTGATGTGGTCTGGGACACCTGTGTGGCATGTTGCAGTGCAGGCAGCCTGAGGTGCTGCTGGGTGGGTTGCTGTGGGCACGATGCCTGCAGTGCTGATAATGCTGGTGTGGGACCTGTGTGTTTGGGGCCCAGACCTGGTTCTGGTAGCCAGCAGGATGCCAGGGACTCCTTGTGTGCAGCCTGGGACTGAGCCTGAAAGGGTGCAGACTGCAGGCTGCTGTGCTCCAGCAGCTGTTTCATCCGGGGACAATCAATTCTCCTCATGAAACAGGCTGTTAGTCGCTCCCGGCTCCGGTGGGTGCTCCCGAATCTACTGCCACCGGAGTGACCTGAAGGCTATGCTGCAGCAGAGCCTCTCTGCAGTGGGAGCCTTTCCCTGTGTCTCATGGCCAAGTTTCCTCAGGGAACCCTTGTCTGACCATCTCAGCCCTCATGCAAAGTGCTAACCTATAATAAGCAGCAATAAACACCCAGTGGCTATTATTTCCCATTGGCATGGTCAGCTGGTACAGACAGCAGCTTGGAGCGGGGTCTGCTATGCCTGTATTGATTTTCTTTATAGATTAGAGTGATTCAAGCAGTTATAAGGTTAATTTCAGATGATTAACTTCAGTACATTGTAATATTTGATTTAGATTGGCTTTCAAACACTTTCCACTTATTGATTTTCAATATTGTACTTTTACCACAGCAGCCAAATGTCATTTAAATAAAAGGTTGACAGAGTAGAAAGCAGCCCGGAAAATTCCGCTGCATGCCAGCCTGGACCAGCCCTGGCAGCCAGAGAGGACCCCAGGGCACAGTAGCACCCTCACCTCCAGATCTAGCCTGTGCTAAGCTTCTGAGGGGCTGATGCAGCCCTGGTTGAGGGGGGCTGGCTGTCAGGGTCCCCTCTGGTTGGGGCCACACTGCCATCTTTTCCCATCTCTGTCACCGCCTGCATCCCCTCTCACGGGAGCCGTGGGGACCGTGGCAGCACGGTTATTGGCAGAGCTGTTGCTGGTTTGTTTGTGACATTAAAACTCCTTCTTGATAAAAATCAAACCATGAAATTGTTGGATATGAGGAGAAGTTTGACCTGCCAGTTTCTTCTCCTGGCTTCAGATAATCCTTCCGTCCCAGAGGGAGGTGTTGGAGTCTTCTGTTGTAAGCTGAATAACAAGATTTTATTTGCATCAGCTGGAAGTGGCTGGGGATTTGGAGACTGCAGGAAAATTGCTCTTATGCTATTTCATAGGGAGCCTCCCTCCCCAAAAATATGCAAATGAGACTTTTTCTTGTCAAGGGATCCTCGCTTCCTTGCCGACCTCTCAGGCCAAGAGGAGTTGATGGAGTTAATGTTTCTGATAAAGGTGCCAGTGGTGTGAAATATGAACAACAGGACCTATTCCCAGCACCCCTCTTTGGCAGGTATCTGCTGCCTGTAGGGGCCGTGGGGCCTTCTCCTCCAAAGAGGGTGCCAGCTGTCACCCCATTGGGACTCTGCCGTGCCTGGGGACAGCAGCCTCTGGGAAGTGCTTGTTTTTTGGTGATCTTATGATCCTGCAGCTTTCCAGCAGCAATGCCAAACTTACCCACCAATGCCATGAGGATCTGGGTCATATCAACCTGCAATCTAACCACCAACATCTAATACTCCCACAACATGTTGCCCCCATTGCTGTGGCTGCATTTCCCATGCCTGGTATTTGCAGGTCTTCCAGCCACTCTGGTTAAACCAAAAGGCTGTCTGATGAGGGAGCCTCATCCTTGTGTGTTGGGGGGATCTTCGTTGTCCCACTTACTAAGTCATGTTCTTGCTCCAACCTGTGGTCATGAGGAAGGGGAGAGAAAGACATTTGCTTCCAGCTATCTTGGATGATGCTTCTCATTCTGGAATCACCTAAAAGAAAAGCTCTGATTCCTCACTGCTAAGTGTGATGTGGTGCCCTTTATGTCCCTTGAGACCAGACTGTAAAATAATAGCAGGCTGCCACCGAAGCTATTGGGGGCAAGCATTGTGGGTTTAATATTAGATTTTTCTGAGCTAAAATGCACAAAGGTGTGGGGGGGGGGGAATCACCAAAAATATGCTGCTTTTTGCCTTTTTTACATTTCAGTGTGGATAATATGTGCACATCTCAGAGCAGATTATATTAATGTTTCTGAACATTGATGAGTCCAAACCCACTAAGAGCTGTGCAGAGGGTGTGGGAGTGACAGCGGTGCTAGGAGCCAGAGCACAGGCAGGGAGCTGTTTGCTTTCTTCATGGCTCGTGTCTCCTCCTATCTCTCATACTTTTATTTTCAGGGGCTATTTTCTTCTCCACGTTCTGGTGACGTGCTGCATACAGATGAGAGGCAGTGTACACAGAGCGCTGAGACTGGCACACGCTCGCTTGTGCTGCGGGGAATAAACAGCCCCCAGATCAGGCCAGCCTGGCATAGTCTGAAAGGGATGTAAGACCTCTGGCTGGTCACAGTCCCATGGCTGCCAGAAGGCCTGGGTCTGCTTGCCAGTGACTGCTGCAGGGCACCACCCAGCTCTGCAGGTGCCATGGGATGAGCTGTCCTAGGGCCACCTGCGTGTGGCTATGCTGGACCATGGCTGCTCTTGCTTTGCCTGGGGCTGGAGCTGCCCTCACTCTGGCAGCTTCTGGAGCCCCTGGTCTGGAGCCCGGAGCTGGACAGTTTGTGACCTGGTCACTTCTCTCTGTGCCTGCTTATCCCAAGGCAAATTGATATTTCTTTCCATAAGCTTCTGGGATTCTTCTGGCCACGGTGGTTCAGGAAGAGCTGGTCAGACACTTCTTTGTCAGATGGATTGTCTGATTAATTTTGTAATTTTGAATGATTTATTTATAAATCATCTGCAGTAACAAATATTTATGTTGCCTCCTGACCAGCGATTATTTGCCCTGCTCTATCATAAACTGCCATCCCCCTGTGGCAGCTGATGTTAATAGCCTTAACTTTTGGAGCAATGCTCTGTCAGCGTGAAGAGCTCTCTGCAATTCCCTCAGCAGCCTGCAGAGCGTCGGTGTTATCTTCAGCTCTCCTCCAGAACTCTCCCACCTACACTTTTATCAAAAAGGAGACTGCACAGGCCCCACGGAGGTCAAAGCTATTACAGATCTTTTCCACAAGCAGTGCTGCAGATCTCCAAACATTTGGCAGCTCTTCAGGGAAACTCTGAACTTGCATTTTCTCTGAACTTGCTTTTTTCCCCACCTCTAGCCGTTCCAGTTCTGTCCAACATCCACCCCAAACCAGTGTGAAGAAGAACTTTCCAAAGCACCCAGGTCTGTCAAGCCAGGCTTGGTGGACACGGCTGTCGTATTGTACCTGTTGAACCTAGAGAGACAAATATATCTGGTCAAATAATTCATGGCACTGGACAAACACAGGGCATGCGAGGTGTGAGACATTTTAAAGCACAAAGGAACATTTGTTCAGCATCTTTTCAGGTGTCTGCTGAATCTGTATCAATGCAGAGGACCACGGGGCACAGGCAGACCTTGCAGTGCTGCTCTGAGACTCCAGGTATGCAGCAGGATTTTGTGGCTCTCTCTTTACCTGTTTTCACCTCACTTTGTGAGATGCCTGAGAAGGTCCCTTCAGGCACTTCTGGATTTAAATGATGTAAATAGTGGTGTCATCTGTATGCTGTGCTGAATTCTCATTCCACCTGCTGTCTCACTCGTCGGCATGGGTGTTAAATGAAAGCAGTTCCTCTACAAGCCAGGATGGCACCCTGCTAATAGCCTTTGTCCTGAAAACATCTATGATTTATGTCTGCCTCTGCTCCTGCCTCCTTGGTCCCAGCTGGGTGTGGGTCTGTAGGGATGCTGCAGAACTTGGCTGCGTATGACCAATAATGTCACCCTCACGCCTGCGATGGTTCTGAGGGATGATGTGAGAATGACATTGCCTGCAGCCTCTCTGTCTGAGCCAATTAAACAGAGAAATTAAACAATGTCTGACTCAATTAAAAAGAGAAATTAAACAATGTGGCAAACAGGAGACAATGGAGACAATGCTCACTGCTGAAGTACCTCTAAGGAAGGACACCAGCTACGTGTACAGCAGCCAGTGTCTGGCCACGGTGCTCCGCTGCCTTCCCCGGGGTCTGTGCCATTGTCTCAACAGAAGGTGGGAATCATTCCTGGGTGAGGCTGGCAGCTCTATCTACTCTGAACCCATTCCAGGAGACATCACCTCCTTGAACTGGCCTCTCTTCCTGGTGCCTTCTGTCCTCTACTGTCAGTGGAGTCCAGCAAAGCCCTTTTTCAAGAGCAGATTCTTTGATTGGGTGATTGAGAGGAGTGCGGGGAGTGTGAGGGGCTCAAAGAACTGGCTCTGGTAAGCCAGTGTCCTTAGCCTGACGTGGTTCTGCTGGGACTATCAGGCCCTCCTCTAGCAGATCCTTTGGGTCTGCAAAACCAGACAGGCAACTGGGACTCGTGGTCTGAATCTGGAGCTCTGCAATGATACAGACCAGTTCCGGAGCCACAAACATAGCATCCAGCTTAAGATACCCTAGGAATCAGTGAGCAGTTCCTCCAGTGAGCTCCACTGTTTGGTTCAGCTGCATCACTTCTCTCCCAAAGACAACAATCCACCACTGGAAACGTAAAATTCCCACAGCACTCCCCAGTGCTACACTCTGTCTGCTGGTGGAAGGCAGAGGCTGTCTAGAGAGAAGGACAAGTCCCTTCTGGAGCCTTCCAAGGTGCAGCTGGAATGTATTTCCCCAATAACTTCAGGGAGAATGATAAATCAGCACCATAAATTCAGCTGTGCTTGGCTAAGTCAGTTTGCAGCAGCTTGTGATGATGCCTGGTAATGCAGGAGTGGAAGCTGCTGCATTTCAGAGCCCAACACCTTCTCCACCTTGGGAAATGGTTACTGGAACACAGACAGCTTGGGCGCTGGCATCAGTGCCACTGACAGATTTGCCCACACACTGGGCACAGTCTGAACAAAATCTCTGGGAAATGTCTATTAGTCTGTGTGGCAGGTGGCATGATGCCTCTGCAAGCAGGAGCACCATACACTACCACCACGGGCCCCAGCAGGCAGGTGATGGGCAGGAGGTAGCCACCATCAGTGACCAGGCAGCTTGGCTTCTGCTCCAGGTTCCACTGGGGCTCTCAGGCCCTTCTCCAGCAGGTCCTTTGGGTCTGCAAAACCAGACAGGCAACTGGGAACCATCCAGCTCATTTCAGCCCTAGGCACGAATGTTGTTGAGAGCATAACAGGCACAGAGAGGGGTTCAGCACCCTTGGAGAGGAGAAATTGATGGCCAGACCATCACAGCTCCTC
The DNA here is from genome assembly GCA_013399055.1 of Ramphastos sulfuratus. Classification (NCBI taxonomy): domain Eukaryota; kingdom Metazoa; phylum Chordata; class Aves; order Piciformes; family Ramphastidae; genus Ramphastos; species Ramphastos sulfuratus. The sequence continues at coordinate 258,980 of WBNM01009377.1, read as the reverse complement.
TCTGTGCTCTGCAAACATCAGGCTTCCCAGTCTATCGAGTGACTTGTCTCTTCCAGAGTTGTTAGTGGAAGCAGCTGAGCCCAACTACGTCTTTGCTGTGTCTAATTGGTGCTTTCAACTGTAAGTAAAGTGATCTACTAATCATTTTGATCTCTGCTCAGCTCTCTGATCTAGCTGTTGTTCTCAGGTGCGTACAGTGACAGCACAATTAATTAATGGCAAGTTTATAACGGTGCAGCTGCAGCATGCTCTAATTCACACTTGGAGTTTTACTAGGTGAGTTGCCAGGGTTTGTCATTCATTCTGGCAAACGAGAGTGATCCAAAATGCCACTCCTTGACCTTTTCAATTTCCCTAAGACCGTGAGCAGCCTGAGCACCAGGGATGAGCTCCAGCTTCTGTGAGGGCTCCCGATGGCAGTGGGGCTGCAGCACTTGGCACCTGGACCTGGCTGGGGGCATGGGGCTGAGCTGTGGATCAGCATTTCCTGGAGCTGTTTGATTATTTATGGGCAAGTGCTGTGAGAAGCACATCATCCAGCTCGTGGAGAAAGAGGAGAGTGCGGGAGAGCACCTCAGGGAATAACCCAAAGACCTCTGCTAGCATTAACTATTCTGTATCCTTCAGTTTGAAAGGGAATTAATTAAACCTCCTGCTGCTGGGTTTTGATCAGTCCCTGCTGCAGGACAAGATGAGACCTAGCAGAGGAGCAGGAGATCCTCCATTGTGCACTCTTCTCAAGTGGCTGGCAGGAAAGCAAAGCAGATGCATCACAAATGCGATTTGTTTGTGCTGCTCCTTTTTGCTCATCTGTTTTCCATGCCAGAAAGGTGACATTGCACTTTTAACTCAGCACCAGAGTGGCTGGCAAATTCTTGTGTTGTGGGCAGAGATCTGTATGCTCCTCATGGATGGGGCAGGTTGTGTTGTGGGGAAGGGCAGGAGAAACTGTGTTCTAACACTGGTGGCTGAGGGCCCTGCAGGGAGCCAGCTGCAACCCTTGGGGCTGTCAGAGCCAGCTCTACCCCTCTTTACTCTCTGCTGGGGCTTGTTCAGCTTCCACAGGCTTGTGCTCCATGAGCTGTCAAATCTCCTTGCCAGGAGAGCCAGTGGACAAAAGAGCCTCGTCTATATATTTTGTCTCCTTTAGAACAAGGCAAATATTTCAGTATCTGTTGAAGAGTATTTGCATTTTTATGGATAAATTCAAGAAAAAAGGCACCACGCAATCCCAATTTGCATCCCTTATTTCCATAGAAACTACAGGAGCCTTGATTGCTTTCATGTGCTTTTGATGAAAATTGAGTGGGGTATCTTTATCCTGCCATAAGGTGGGAAGAAAAATTGGCATTCACAATAATATCTAATGGTTCAAAGGATACTCTTCCGAAACAACTTGCTGTGATTTATTAAATAAGTTGGTGTTTTTCAAATAACTGGGGAAACACCACCACCCCCCACCCCGCCCCAACTTTCTAGCCAACTTGTTGCAGGCCTTTGCTGAACCACTGTGGGTGAACATTTGTGTGTGTGAAAAGGGGATGGGTCCCTGCACATGAGTGCTGCACGTGAGCTGATCTATTGGGCTCCCAGAGCTCAGGCACTAGCAGGGAGCAGGAAGAGTTTGGGTTTCCTGCACTGGACAAATGCTTTTAGAAAACTGAGGGGAAAAAAAACCCTAGCCAGTGAATACTGGACCAGTGTGAGGCTTTTTGGTGGGAGCAGAGACCATCAAGAGATGAGGACTGTCAGCATCTGGGTCAGACTCCAGCTATAGCACAGGGCTATGTGGGCAGGACATTGCCGGCTCACCCTGCTCTGCCCTACCCATCCTGCTCACCCTGCCTGCTCTGCTCATCCTGCCCACCTGCTCTGCCCATCTGCTGCCTCTCCCCCTCCATACCTCACTCCTCCTTTGTATGTAAATATTTATTTGGCTTTGAAAACAACCATTTTCCTCTTTTTGGTGTTGCCGGCAGCCTCAGTCCCATTGCCAGCCCCACTGGGCACCGGGCAGAGTCTGGGGGCTGCTGTCCCACTCAGGAGCAGTTGGAGCTAGATCTCAGCTCCTGATCCAGAGCAGGCCAGATCTGCTGTGGCTGTGCTGCTGATCCTGACACAAGGCCATTTATATTTGATGGTGTTTGGATGAATTATGCACATATCCACTAAGAGAAATTTAATGATGGGTTTCGTCGTCTTTTTTTTTTTTTTTTCCCCATAGATTTCAGCCTTTGAATTAAGCACCAGTTCACCCTCAGTGCTGCAGGGGATAAAGGGAACATGCCAGGGCCTGCATCCATCAGAACTGCCAAGCAAAGTTAACAAGTAAACAGTAATCGCCCACAATTATTGCCCATTAAGTGCTCTCTTCACCTGAGATCACAGCGAAGCTGGAATGTGGAGCCACAGGAGGGGCTGGGTGGCAAGGAGCTGTCAAGATGAAATAACAGCAAAAAGACCTGTCAAGCACCAGCTCTGTGAAAGACCAAAATCCTCTCCTGATGGCCCCTCCGTGCAGTGTACAAGAGCTACTTCTGTGTAATTATAAATTGTCTGCAGGGCTTATCTGAGAGGTTCAGAGTTGACATTACAATAATAGGGTGGGTGAGCTTTATTTAAGGGATAATGTTCCTGGCAGTGCTGTATACATGGGAATAAATGAGTACGGTGGGTGATTAGCACTGCCGTCCTGGCCCAAGGTCTCTGCTCAGTGGCCAGAGGAAAAGGAGCCTGGCAGGTAGGTCCCTGAGTGGCAGGGAGATTCCATAGTTCCAGTGGGGCTTGGCATGCTGCGACCTGAGGGTGCCATGGGGCTCCATGCGTGGTTACAGGACTCCACATGTGGTCACAGAGCAACACCCGTGGCCATGGGGCTCCACATGTGGCTGTGGGCCTGTGCGTGCAGCCGTGGGGATCTTGGGGGGGTCCAAGGTGGAAAGGCTGAGGTGTGGGAATGTGGGATGGGCAGAGGAGTGAGCTGGAGGATTCATATCACCTGGCTCTGGACTGGTACTGGTGCCACATCTCTGTAAAGCTGTCTGCCTGGACAGCTTTTATAGCTGGCAGGGAGGGAAGGGCAATGCTTTGGTGTGGTTTACCTGACCTGTTTCAGATCCTTACTTTAGGATGAACTGAATTGTTCTTGGAATTGCCTTTTCTCTCCTTTTGCTATAAAAAAGCAGAAGGTGATGAGCTCAGATGTGGACCTGCAAGCCAGGAAGGATTGATCCTGTTGGATACTCACTTTGCCCAACATCTTCTCGGTGTGCGGCTGCCTCTGCTTTATTTTAAAGATGACTTTTCTAAGGATTGGTTTTCTGCAGTGTTTCCATAGAAGTGTAAGTTAGAAAGAGAAGGTGCTGAGAACAAGCGTCGCACCTGGGCAGTCAAGGTCACCTTTTGTTTCCTTGAGCCAGATTTGCCCTGAAGGTAGCATCTAAGTAATGTTTGACTCCCTACCAGCCTTGGGCAAAGCACTTTCTCCTGCCTGTCTTCTCTCACCCTGCAACCAACGCACATGACATTGAGGATGGAGGGGGGAGATGGGGGTGGGGGCTGCTGTGAATCCAGCTGCTGCCAGGAGTATGTGCAGTGGCTCATCTGTCTGCAGGCACGACAAGGTGGGGCTGGCTGCCAGCCCTTCACTAAGCACAGGTCCCACAGCCTGCAAGCAGGACGCTTGCGCTCTGGAGTCGGTACCTGAATCTGGCACTTTGCATTAGACTATAAAGAAAAAAATATCCTGGTGGCTCCATTCTGTGCCCAAAGACTCCACAGGAGCTCAGTGCCTGGAGGCAGCTGTGATGCTGTTGCTGCAGAACATCGTGGGAGGGCAGTTCAAGGCTGGAGCTTTGCTCGGGGCAGCAGCCCCCGAAGCCTGCGTGTGAGCTATAGGGGCGCAGTAAATGTCAGACGTCCGTTGCTGTTCTAAGGGGAAGGGAAATGTCCCTGCTCCTGCACCCATCGGCCGTGATGGGGCAGGCAGGCTTCCCGCTGCCCCTGGGGCTGGGGAGTTGTAGAAAGACATCGTGTTCCAGGAGCTCTGATCCCATCAGAGGGGTTGGTTTAGATCGGTGGAGCTACCAGGCTGGTCCCGCTCAGGAGAGTTAGTGGTGATATTAACTGGAGGAGATTCTACAGAGTAAGTATTAGCCTTGTATTATGTAGAATTTTTAAGTGCTTCATTAATTTACAATTCCACATTTTATTAAATTAATTTGCATTTTAATGAAAAAAATAAGTGGATCCAGCTCTCTTCTTGGAGTAGCAATAACATGCAGCCCGTGTGTGCTTGAGCGTGCCTGAGCTGAGGACGAGGCAGTGCCACATTCCTGGGTCCCACGGGCTTCCCCTGTGTGAGTGGCCTGCCGCGGGGCTGCTGCTCTCCCTCCCGATGAGAGACATCCCCTGGCCCCGTTGTGTCCCAAGGGAAGCTGCTGTGGTCAGTCCGGATCCTTGTGCTTGCGGTGCTGAGTGGTTCTCCACCAAAGCATAGGGTGAAAGGCTGCAGGGCAGCGCAGGGGCAGGATATGGTGATCCTGTTTTGCCAGCAAAACCACCTCTTTCTGTGGCCAGCGTGCAGCCTTGTCCCTTGCTGCCAGGATCTTTTCGTTCTCCAGGAAATAAGGGCTGTGACAGTAGACCACATCAGGACTGAAGAGTCTCTTCATCCTTTGCCCTGGAGAAATTAAAAGAGTTTAGCTGCAGTTAAAAAAAAAAATAGGCACTGATGGGCACTCCATGAAATGTGCTGCCTTCTGACACATGCCAGCTAGCAGCCCAGACAAGTGCCCTCAAAACTCAGCGTGTTCCTAACTGGGGGTCACTGCTCTTCAGGGAGCCTGATTTCATGGCACCCCTTGACTGGCAGGCACCCAACCTGGAGTGAAGCAGAGCATGCTTCAATAAAGCAAATATATTCAGAGATCATCCCCAAATCACTGGTGTCAAGCAGCTTGGCTGGTATTTAACAGGTGATACAGGTGGTGATTTTCTCTGCAAGATTGTTGGGTTTGCTTTTCCTAGAGAGGATTTCAGACGTGGTTACAGCCAGGGAAGTGAAAAAAAAAAGATCCACCAGCCTTTCTGCCCCCTGCCCTCAGATCAATAGGTGACATCTCTGGTGCCGCTGCAAGCTCCTAAACTCTTCACTGGCACACAAGCATTTCCTTCAAGGTCTTCTGCACTATTTCAGAGAGTAATAATTTAATGATTCTATATAAGATGCTTTCCACCAAACCATCTTTACTCCTAGTCTCTTTTCATGTCACATTTGCTGTTAGTCTCACAGGCAGCAGTCCTGTGTGTTCCCTTTTAGACACATTAATTTAATATGCCTTTTAATTTATTATTTCCCCCCCTGACAGCATGCACATGTCTGCTAAGAGAGCCTTGACTCCATTACCTCATGGTTTTATATGCTGTGATTACTTCAGTAACTGCAACCCACAAATGGGGATCTTCTGACCTGTGCAGCTGGTGGATAGTGACAGCTTCTGAACTCTAGGAGCACACACAAACTGTAGTTCCTGCAACTTAGCAGAGGAACACCAGTAGCATTGGGTGTGTGTAGGGGTGTTAGAAAGGAAAATCAAGCAATAAACATCCAGAGAAATGAGACATTGAAACATTCAAAGAAATTGATACCAGGAAAAAAAAAATATGAGAGGGTGAAATCTTTTGCTGCAATAAACTGTCCATTAGTTGGGCCATCAGCGTAACCCTAATCGAAAGTTACGAGGATCCATTACAGATATAATCAAATACAATTTTCTATATTCCATGAATCAAAAGCACCATATGTATTAACAACCTAGTTTGTCTTTTTGTTCCTGCCTTCTCCTGGAACAGTGTATATCTGATTTCTTGTGTTATATTGCTCTGATGTCTGCTAAGGGCACCGTGCCCTAGAAATTCACATTAAATAACTGAGAGCGAGCACTAGAAATGAAAAAAGTGAAATACTATCTAGACAGCTGGAAGTAAAAATATGAAAAGTGTTGCACTTACAGAAGGAAAAGAAGCCTATTTTTATGACTTGAATAGACAGTTTGGTATAGAGAGAAATTCCTCACCCAAGATCAGACGTGCAGCTGAGCTGCAGCAGGCAGCCTGGGACGCTGCCATCCGCAGTGTGCCAAGGAGCAGCTCAGGCACTGCCTTCAAAGAGCAGCAAGGGTGTGGGCACAGCTGTGCAGCCTGCAGGAGCACAGAGCTCCTACACTTGCTTGGCTGGTGACCATTGCCATCTCGGGGTAAGTCTTGGCTTCACAGATAGGCCTGCACAGGTTTTTAATGGAGGCACTGCAGATGAGGTGAGTCTGCAGCCAGATGTGGGCTGCAGGTTGCAGATGTGTGTTCTGTGACACCAAAGGATGCTCCTTTTGTTTTCTGGGCCCTGACCTCCATCTTGTCCTTTCTTTCCCTTTGCTTTGTCAGTTTACTATTCCTCCCCATGGACCAGGCTGTTCTTCTTCAGAAGCCTCATGCCAGGTCCTGCCTTACTGTCCTTGCCTCTGCTGAGTAAGGGACTTACGCACATGGCAAATCCCATTTCTGTCCAGGGCAGGGACATATCCTAGGTCTGTCTGAAGTCTCCGTCTCTCAGTACCTACATCACATCATCATCTTTGGAATACAGTGAAAACTATAGTGGGAGCAGCTTCTGCAGGTTTCAGGACGACCTGCACTGTCCACAGCTTTGACATTGCCCTTCACCCTGGACCCCTTAAGTCTGTGTGACCTGAATGGAGACCCCAACACTGGGGCTTTGGGGTGGGCAGCAGTGTCAACAGGAGCCTGCCTTCTGAAGCTATCTGTCCTCATCACCTCATCAATTATCCAGCTCATCTCTAATCCCATCTGGAAAAGAATAAATCTTTTCTGTCTCCCTAGCCTACCCCATTGATTTATTTGCCTCAGTTCTCTGTAGGTGCCTGTCCGTAAGAAGGATGCTTTAAATGATTTGTCACTCAGGACTTTTATGCTATTACCTGTAGTATTCTATACCCACTTCCATTGCTGCCCTGCATTATTTGACTCTACCCAACCTTTTGGGCAACACACCACAGGGCAGACACTCTCCACCAGAGGACTCTGGCATGTTGTTGTTGCCTGTGCTCTGGGTTTGCCATGTGATGTAGCTCCATCAGCCAGATAGACCCAGGGGTACCAGTTGTGCTTTTGCTCCTGGGAGCCATCACACACACTGGCTCCCGGCTCTTGCCCTCTGTGATGCTTCACCTCGTGATGTGTCATGGACTGCTGCTGGGTCCCTGAGGGCAAGTGCCCCCATCATGGGCTGGCCCTGTCAGACAGCTGAGGCCAGACCTTAGAGAGGTTTATTTGAGAGAAGCAGAAACAACAGTGGGTCTGTCACATCGGGGCAAGGGGTAGCTTTCAGGGCATCAGGCAGGCTTGGCGCTAAATTCCAGGGTGAGAAGAAAAAGGTTCTAAAAAGGTAATATTCTGTTGATAGTTAGGACAGGAGTTAGTGGCCCTGTAATCAGCCCAAGTCGATTAACGGATGTGTTGAGAGTCCCACTGCAGCGGATGGGCAGTGAAAGCCTGCTGAGGGCATTGAGTGGGAGAGGGATCGCAGCCCTTGGCTGAGTGAGAAGCTGTCAGCAGCAGAGATGAGAAGGAGAGGCAAGAAGGAAAGAAACCCATGTTTGGATTTCTTTGCCTGAGAGCTGAGGATCAGCCAGATAATGAAGCAGTGAGTTCTGAGGCAAAGGAAGAGCCTGGGACATGGTTAGCTGCTCATTAGCAGCCAGAGACGTGTGAGCTCCCAGCACAGTCACTTTGCTCTGGCCGAGCCTTTGCTGTCCCTGCAAGAAGGGTCTGGCATTCTGCTCCCTGCGGCAGCGGCTCCGGCAGTGCTCCTGAGCGGCAGAGCAGCAGCTCTCAAGCTGCTGTGCTAAAGGCTTGAGAAATTAATTTTGCCTGTCAGAGATTCAGATGTGAGCCTGTGAGCGGAGGTTCAGCGAGGTGTGCGCTAACCCACCTGGCTGCGCTCCAGCTCCAGGGATGCTTCTCACTGCGGGAAGGGGAAGGCCAACAAGTACCTGCCTGTGTAAGCTGGTATTGTCTTCCACATAAAACATGCCCTTAATTAATAGCTAGCATGAACCTAAGCCACTATCTCTGTTATCAATTTGTGGATGTGGTTGGATTGTCTGTCTCCCAGGACAGTAATATCCCTTCATCTTACTGCAAATTGCTCGCAGCATCCTTCTATTACACAGGCTTAATGCTTGAAAAATAGAGATTTAATACTCCACTATATCAGACTAAGTGAGGTCAAAGCAATTCATATTCACGATCCCACAGAGCTCCTGACAGTGTTTCCTGCCAGAGATGTGGGTGTGGAGGCAGCAAAGCAGGGAGCTCTGGCCCCTGCTCTTGGCTGTCCTGCGCCAGCAGCGACCCTGACAGTCCCCACGATGGGTCTGTGGGGTCCATCCCTGGGAGGAGAGCGAATGCGTGGGGAACACAGCTTGCAGGGGCTCTGCTGCCAGGCTGTGCCAGTCTTCCCAGCCCCTTGCTGCTCTGGCCCCCCAGGCTTTTGCTGGTTTGTGATTTCCCAGAGCAGTGCAGCAGCAGCAGCTCATGTTTGTGTCTGACGGAGCAGGGTGTGACGCCTTTCCCAGGGTGCTGCCTGCTCCCCAGGTGCTGGATGTTGGTGTGGATTTAATAAGCTGTTTGCTAGTGAGTTGCAAGCTGGTTTCCTACCACTTGCCAATTGTCACCTTGCCTGCTGAACAGAGAACCTGGGAGTAACACTTCCTGTAGTTACATGTTTATTTTTGTCCTGAAATGTATATATTTTGTGGGAAATGAATAGCTGCTGTGTGTGTGAGCCTTGAGGGTTTCCTCCCCAGTGAGAAAAGATTTATCTCCAGGGATGATGCGTATATTGCTGGGACACATTCCTTCTGCATTTGCTTTTATATGTGTGCCAGGACATGGATTCCACCTGCAACTCATGAGGAAATATCTAAGCCCATAAAATAAATGGGAAGTTTAAGTCCAGAGGGATTTATGTGCAGAAATTAAACATGGGTTAGGAGAAATATCCCTTTGCCTTGCACAAACCCAGTGTAACAGACATAATTCTCCTGGTGTGAGCTGCATAGACCTGGAGCTGCTTCCTTCCAAACTGAGCTGGTAAACAACAGCCTTGCTGGCTGGACCTTGGGGTTAGGAGAGTCTTGCCTGCAGCCTTGGCTGTGGGAAGTGGCCTTTAATGGCACAAACCAGGGTAGTCTCTGCAGTGTGAAGGATCTGTGGCCACTCAGGGGGTCTAAGTGCAGAGGTTGCTCTCTGGCTTTCAGGCCAGCCGGGATATGAAATGTCAGTTTCCTGAAAGGGGACAAGACAGCTCAGAGGTCCCAGGAGCAGACACAGCAGAGAAGAGGAAGTGCTGCTCTGGGAGAAAGGAGGATTTTGTTTGCCTGTTTTCCATGACTATGTATGAGGACTGTTGCAGTCACAGGCTTCTGATGGCTGGACTCATCCCAAGGCTGTGACCACTCATGGGATGCTGCTGCAGGAGGGTCATGTGCAGAGGTCCTGGGAGATGCCACTGTAGCTGGCTCCATCCCCATCTGCTGGCTGCAGCCCTACTCTGAGATGCTGGAGGTGGTACTGCAAAGGCTCTGTTCATCTTTCCTGGGATTAAGAAGCTCCCTCTAAGGAAATTTGCCTTGGACCTTGGGAAGGGGAACCTCAGATGTGTATTTCTTCATTAGCAGAAAACAGAGGGAAGTTTTATATCCACTGCAGGAGTTTCAAGAAGCCTTTAGGAGAAAGAGACTGAAGATGGTCTGTATCACAGACTATATTTTACCTGGATAAAAGCTACAGACTGTGTGGAAAGCCTGTATTTTGCATTGACACTGAAACAGTAGGGTTTGGGAATCACGGAGATGGATGGTGACAGGGCTGCAATGGAGGACTGTCAGGAGGATGCCTGGACAGGGAGGCAGCCAGGAGGCTCAGCTACCTGCACTCCAGCTGCAGAGGCACACCTCCCGCTGCGGAGCACCGGCGGCAGAGCAGGTGCCCTCCAGGTGGCTGCGGCACAGGCAGGGCTTGGCACTGGAAACACTAGGGGACACAGAAAGGGATGGTGTGCAAGCCTGAGGAATTCTTAGAAGGAAACTGCTGGGCTAAAATTAACTGGCTGAGCTCACAGCAATGACTACAGAAAAACCTGGGTTACTGAAGCAGAGGTGGCTGCAGAGAGCCACGGGGGTTTCCCTGCTGGGACCAGTCTCCCGGTGACCTTGGGTCACTCTGACACGATGGTGAATGGCATCTCTTCAGCAAATGTCCCCAGTGAGGGAGCTGTCAGGAGCGTGTGGTGTTTCCTGGGGCACGGTGACACACAGAAGAGCAATGACAGGCGGCTGCTTGCTCAGGGCAGTCTGACATAATGGAGCAGTTTGAGAGCACCTCCACTGCAGAGGTCAGCAGTGACGCAGGAGGGATAATTCCTCATAGCATGCTCCTTGTGTCCTACAACTCCTTCTGTAATGGACTAGCAAATTACCAGGTTGTTTAAAAGGCACCAATTTATAACATTTTGATAACTGCGTGCTCCTGAGGCTACATCATCTGTGCCTGTGGAGAGGATGTATGAGAGTGCTCCCCTCCCTGTAACACGGGCATGGGCTTGTAGAAACACAACCGCACATCTCCCTCTGCCTCCTCACCACCTTCCCTTTGGTGCAGAGCAGACAGGTTCCTCAGACAGGATCCTGGAAAAGGCCTCTACCTCTTAGGATGAGGCTTTGTCTCTCCCATTCCATCTCATTGCAATGTGTTTCTGATGTGAGGACCCTGCTGAGGTTCCAGCAGCCACACAGTCTTACTATTTCCAGCTCCCTGGAGTCCACATAGACATTGTTCGCTGGGTGCACTTGGCAATTCTTCTGTCACAAGGGAATTACTTTAACCCCCAATGGGTGTCCAGGTGGTTGTTCCCACAGAGAAACTGCAGTCACAGTGAAGAGGCAGCACTCACTGAATCATTGTCCTCAGTTACAAAGCCCCAGGGCCAGCAGACAGCTGTTTTGAAGGTCTCTCCTTACCTCTTGTTGGGAATGCACCTTGGGGCTCCATCCTGTGTGCAGCTGCCATCGTGTCTCTGCTGTCTGCAAATACACTTTTGACTACCGTGCACACATCTAGATGTCCCAGTTGCTGTGCTGTCTCTCTACTGCTGCTGTTCTGCACTGGTGTCTCCTCTCCTGCATGGGAGGAGCCTTCACTTCTTCCAAGAGGAATCTGAAGGACTGAGTGCCTGAAAGATTTGCATGGTGCCATTCATCCCTTTTCAGTAAATACTCATCCCAGGCCATGGCAGCAGGTGAGCCCTGTGCAATTTCCTCCAGCACAGCTGCTGCTGACAACAGAGCTGAAGTCCTTGCTGTGTCCTGGCAAGAAGGGAGCAGCAGGACCAGGGCACACTGGTGTAAGGTCTGGGCCACTGGCCAGTGTCCCCATCACAGCAAGCATTAGCACAGCAGAGGAAAGGGCTGGCCAAGGCTGCTGCAGTGCTTGTGGTGATGAAGAGATGTGAGTCTGAGCAGTGGGCACTGTTCTCCCCTGCAGAGTGGGCTGGAAGATTGCAGAGGGTGGGAGCAAAGTCTCAGGAAGCTGGGAAAACTGGATGGCAGTGCTGCACTTGGAGGCCACGTCCTCTGGAGACATTGATGCTGTGAAATGCACAAGCCTACAGCAGCTCATTCTCCCGGGTGCAGACTCGTGCTGGACTGCTGAGTGTCTTCGCCATGTGCTGTGCCCAAGCCCACAGCCTGCAGCCAGTGGATACCTGAGTGTCAGTGTTGGCAGTGCTGTGCTCCTGCACTGGAACCACAGCAAGACCTTCATTAACTGTCTGGTCTCCCTCTGGAGTGAGGAAACTGCACCATGCAGCAGAGACAGGCCCAATTAATCGGATGGCTAGAAGTGGTTAATGCACCTTGGAGAAGCGCGGTTTAATTGGGAGTGATTATTATGTGCTGCTCCTATGTAAAGAGTGTGAGAATTAGCTCTAATGACTCTGCTATGAACATGACTTTTAATTGCTGCATGGTTCTGTGATTTAAGTCCTTTTCTGGGAATGCTTTTGTTTCCCAGAGCTTTCAGGGGGATGCTGATTGCAATGACACATGGGGGACGAATGTGGCGTGTGCCAGAGAGTTGGGGCTGTCAGCCCTGCTTGTGCCAGTTCTCAGGGGGGAAACCGGGATCGATGATTTGCCTTTGAAATCCCCTGAGACTGGCTCTGTTTGCAGCATGCTCAGGGAAAAGCATTCCTAGCTGGTGGCATCACCCAGACCCTGCCTCCTTGCTTGCTGCTGGCTCCCCATTTGACTGAGGGCTGCTTGTAGCAGTTGTGCCCACTAAGGCAAAAGCTGTTCTCTGCCTGGCAGTTTGGCATTGCCTTTCTCCCCACGTCTCTGCTGATCCAGACGTGATCGGTAGGATTCCTCCTTCCCTCAGCGTGTGCAGGCAGCGCTGGAAGCGGCAGCACATGCGCGGCAGGCAGTGCTTTGTAGCTGCCGTGTAGGCTGTGGGTGCCGTGGGACTAAAACTGGTGGTGCTGGCTGTAGCCAGCTGTAAGCTCCTGAATGCCCCCTGTGCAGGCTGTGTTCAGGAGTGTTCACCCAAGAAGCTAATGAGCAGCCACTGGAGGAAGTCCCCTGGCAGTACTCTAGAGATCTGAAGTTCATGTGTTGGCTCTCAGGGCACTCTTCTGACTCTGAGGTGCTTGGGGCATCTCCTCCTTGGCCAGACTCCCAGTGCTGACATCCCCTTCTTTGCCCACATCTGTTGGTGACAGCACATAGAAAATTAGTGAAGAAAGAGCTGGAGGGGTGAGTGGAGGTGAGATGTGTGAACACCTGTTATCAGCCTGCCAGAAGCAGCAGGACCAGGGAAAGGGAGGAGGAGGAGGACACCCAAGGCTCTCCTTATCCATTGGCACACCAGCATCATGCCTTAGGCACTCCTGATCCCATTTACAACAACCTCTGACCCTGTAAGACAGGGGAATGATGTCTGATCTGTTTTTCCCTGGCAGCTCAGGTCCCACAGAGGAGCTGGGTGGCCTGTCCAGCAGAGCCAAAATGATATGAGCTGGGGCAGCAGTGTGAAGTGTACAGCTGGGTGCTGGGGTGACCCAGGAGAAGACACTCTGATGATGACAAGGGCAGAAACCTCACCACCATCCAGCACGTAACAACAGCCTGAGGAGAGGACTGATACCAGCACAGTTGCTCTGCAACTCAAATATGTGTACTGCAGATGATTCTGTGTAGAGGGTAGAAGGAGGGACAGAGAGAGGGGACATGGATCTGAAATAGTCTTTAGCTTTGTGTTTGTGCCACCTCTTGGGTCATTCACAGGTTGACACATTCCTGTCACTGGCCCAGCACCTGGCAGAGGAATTAGGAGAGACACAACCTGTAAATAATGAAGCCCAGGACATGCTAAATAAATTTAAGCCCCAAAGGAAAAAGCCAGTGGGGACTCATCATCTTCCTTGGCAGGCTCCACCCTGCACCTTGAGTTTCCCAAGCCATTGCTTACCTCGCCATCAGCAAAGCACAGTGCGGGCAGAGCCAGAAGGCTGCTCAGGGTTGTGGGTAGCCCTCAGAGCAGCAGCTTTGCCGGGCAGAATCAAGCCCTGCTCTGCTTATTTATTCATTGCAGAGAGAAAGGAACTCCTGAAGCACTGTGAGGAGGAAGAAGGGGGAGCATGGGGCGTGCATGTGTGCAGGAGAGGTGGGAGGAAGCCCACAGCCCCACTGCTGAGTGGGATCCTCACGTGTCAGCCAGAGAGTGCTGACGGGAGCCAGGGGAGCTCTGCCTGTCTCTCCTGCATGCAGCCTGTGCTCCAGCCTGAGGAGATGATTTTTTATTTAAGTGCCTTTGAAATGCACAAAGAAGATCCCCCAGACCCCAGGCATTTCGGTAGGCTGCTGCTGGGGGGAGTGCAGGTGCAGAGGGGGATGAGATGAGACTCTACTTCCCAGCCAGGATGCGCTGGGGCTGAGGATGGGGTAGATGAGGCTGTATGGGGTGGTTATGCCTCCTAGCAGGGCACTGCCTTTGTCTGCTCCTGCTCCCATTCACAGAATCATAGAATCATAGAATGGTAAGGTTGGAAGGGACCTCAAAGATCATCTAGTTCCAACCCCCTGCCATAGGCAGGGACACCTCCCGCTAGTACATTGAGGTGGCACAGGTGATGCCGTGATCAGCATGTCCCTCCTGACAGTCAGCACCTGCTTCCAGTGGGCTCCAGAGAGCTCCAGGCTGTGGTGTGGGCTGTGGTGTTGCCAACATATCTTCTGCCTCTCTGTTCGGTATGGTTGCTCTTGGCTTAGGCTGGAGCTAGGGACCGTGAATGCATGTGAATAGCAGGGGAGCAGCCTGCATCCACTGCAGCCCCTGCTGGAGACACCACTGAGAGCAGCCTGTCTCGGCTTCTAATTGCTTTCTCCGCCACCGCCCCAGCTTCTGGACCCACCCTGAGTGCGAGGCAGAGCTTCGGGCTCCTTCGTTGTGCTCCGGGCAGCAGACTCAGGTGCTGATGGCCCCTGGCCGTGATTTACAGCTGAGTTTTCCTCACGCCTCCGGAGATGGGAAACTGTTGAGAGGAGCTCCCTCTGTGCGGGATCGACCCGTATGCCCGGGCCCGTGTGCAGTGTAGGTGTGTGGCAGGAGGGCTATGCACCCTCTTTTCATCCTGTCCTCACCGCTACAGGGGAAAGGTAGACAGGCAAGAGGGGCTCAACAGTAGGAGGTCACCGAGGGACGCTGCTAATTGTGCCTCCAGGGCTGCCCTTCCCAAACATTCTCTCCATCAGCAGGGCTTCCTTTCGAACCGCGTTCCAGAAGCCCAGGCAGGGAAGCGATAACCCGGCACTGCTAGCCCAGGGGAGCAGAGGGGGCTGTTCTGCAGCGGGGTGTGTGTGAAGGCTTGGAGCAGGGAGGTTAGCAGTGCTCCACAGGATCCCAGCCCAGTCCCACCAGCAGCCAGGGCAGGGCACTAGCAGGGCTGCTCCTTGGAGTGCGCTTGCAAAGTGAGCTGATTTAATAAACACCAGGAGTGTTTTCCCAGGCCACATGCTGAGCTGTATTCAAAATACATTTGTACGAACATCAATTTTTAATGCAATTTATGCCAAATGTTGTTGCAAAAAGCAGCCGTTAACATGACATTAATTCAATCACTGGAAATACAGTACGTGCTGCTAAATGAAAACATGTTATTAGTCAATTAGATTAACTGGATGCAACTCTTCCAAGCACAATGTATTATGGTTTCTACATGGTTAATTACGCCTTAAAAATTACGTGGCAATAAAGGCTCGGCACTGGACACACACACATACAATTAATGCACGAGCAGGAAATAAAACCAAACAGCTGAACTCTGTGAAATTATTTGAAATACAAATATCTTGCAAGCCTGAAGTAAAGAGAATAATTGTGCTAATGTTACAGTGGGAGCAGGGCAGTTTTGGAACAAGACGGGGGGAAGCCTTTGCTGTGAGATCACAGCTGTTGGTGGTTGCTTTCACAGCAAGTTTTAATCTGCTTTTAAAAGAGCATTTTAAACAGAAATACCCCTGGCCCTGCTGAGCGTCTCCCCGTGCAGGAGTGTCTCAGCACCCACATGAGCCATGACTCTGCTGCCTCCTCCTTGTTTGTGTTTTAGGATGAGTTTGTGCCCACATTCAGGGAATTGTGCCAGACATTGGCACCAGGAGCAGGCACAGTGCCTGGCAGCCGTGCAACATGCCGCAGGCTCTCAGCCCCCTGCAATGGCTCACGTGCCACCACAGACACCCCTCACTGGGGAAACCTGCAGCTCTGATGCCTCTGGGGATCCCCATGGAGGGTCTACAAGTGACCACCCCAGAGGCCCCTGGGAAGAGAGAGCTGTTGTTACAGGGAAGGATCCAGTTCAGATCTGCTCAAGTCCCAGCACAAGGTTGGTGGTGTCCTTGGAAGAAAAAAATACCTTCAGCCCCTCAGTTCACCGGAGAGAAGGACTGGAGTGCTGGACGAGCGCAACAGAAGGTGCAGCAGGAGCCACTGTGCCCACAGGCTGCTGGAGCTGTGTGACACTGGCTGGGCAGGATGGGCCAGCCCTGCTCATGGGTACCTCTGCGGGGATGAGGCACTTGGGCACTTGGGCAGAGCACCTCCCACTGGGCAGCGGTGGGAGGTGCACATCAGACATGATGGGCACAGCCTTTCAGCCATGACTGTGCAGACAAGCCTGTGCCAAGAGCAGTCACTGCACTGTGGTGCTTGGCTGGTGGGGCTGGGTCATGCAGATATCACCATGGGGTGTGTGGAGAATCTGGTTGGCCCTTGCAAGAGCCAGTCCATGGCCATGCACACAGTGACAGCATCTGTGTCCTCAGATCCTTGTGGTGCTGGTGAGGTGGCTGGGCTGGGAGGTGAGATATGCCAGTGGCTGGCGTCCCAGTGCCACAGCCCCCAACCCTACCGATGTGGGTGCTGCACAGCAGCTCCAGCTCCCAGAGTGACCACTGCCGTTTCCCAGCCCCAGGGGTACCCATAGACGTGTGCTGTATTGGCAGTCTGCGGACCATGGGCTGAGATTTAATCTGGCACAGGCAGGGGGCACGGGGTGGGAGCGGCTGGGTGCAGTGGAGTAGAGCTTATTGGTTTCATTGGGAGCTAGAAGGATCTGAGCAGCTCCGCACTGCCAGCCCAGACACACACCAGCGCTCTGCTGACTGAGCCAGTGCTGACAGAGAGAGGTGATAAAGCTCTCGGAGATATTCCCCTCTCATCTGTCTCGGGTAAAGCAGGGGAAGGCTGGAGACATTAGAGGAGGCAAAATGCAAAAGCAATAAAAAACTCCTGACTCTCGCTGAAGGCAGAAGCTGCTCCGACATGACCACTGGCAACAGAAAGCCTTGGCGTGATCAGGGGGTTGTTGATTATTTAGTGGCTGCTTAAGGGGCTGGGGGAAAAAGAAATCAAAGCTCCTGCTGTTCCTGGGTTGATGAAAGGACTGCATGCTGCCCCTCTGCAGCCCTTGTTTACCACCAGCCTTACCTGCTCCGATACTTGGAGAAATTTCTGGCTGCTTGCTCAGAAATAAAAGGAGCTGAGAATCAATCATTTGTTTACATTGTATAACTTGTTGGGAATCAATTGGCTCCACATGTTGCAGATCTGATTGCATTTTGTTAGCGGTCACAGGGAATGGTTTTCCCCTGACATGCCTGTGTTCGTGGTTTCTCCAATGCATCAATTGTACCAAGCTTTTAGGATAATTGAGACTGAGCAACAATCCCCTTTATAAATATTAACTCTGATATGCTTGGGAAACTCTGCCTCTCTTGGATGAATTTTTAACTAGCTTTTTAATCTATCGCTTCTCTTTAGAGCAGCAGCAAGAGAGTTTTTGTGGTGCCTCTCTCTGTGCTCCCAGCTCCAAGGGAGCATTGTCCCTGCAGAACTCCAGCTCACAGGGCAGGTGGTTGCCCCGCGGAGCTGGTGGTTTCCCTTCCCTTCCCTTCCCTTCCCTTCCCTTCCCTTCCCTTCCCCACTACTGTGACATGGGCTGGGAGGCAGCAGGGACATAGGGCTGAGAGCAGTGATGCATGGGCTGAGGGGGTCTGGTTTCTCCCAAGGTGACTGGCATGCAGGGATGAATTTCCATGTGGATCTTTGGGAATTTCCTTAGGTGATGCAGGGTAAAAGCAGAGCCCAGCAATCGGTAGCAGGTGCCCATTCCTGTGCCCAGTCCCTTACACACCACCTCTCAAATGATGCTGACAGGGACCATCTTGTGGTGCTGCCATGATCTGCCAGCAAAAGGGTGGTCTAGTCCCACTGGCAGGGGCCATTGCATGGCCAGTGCTTTGGTCACATGGGGTGCTGGGTTCCTCCTGTCCCTTCTGGCTCCAGCACAAGCTCCAAGGCTCTGCTGGGACAGGCAGCTTGAACCCCAGCTCTTCTGCTCAGGTCACCTTGCGAGGAGCTGAAGGTTTGGGAGTGGAGGGCTCTGGCTGCTGCCTGTCTTGGCAGCATGGCTATGCCCTCGTCTGGATGTGGCAGCAGGCAATGTGTGTCCTCCTTCTCTCCATTCCTCCCCATGCCAGCATGGTGAGCTGGGACAGCTTTATGTGGACCTGTTTGAGTGGGATGAAGGGTGAGGAGTGAGGAGCACTGAGTGTTCAGCTGGGGCAGGCTCTGGTGTGGGTGGATGAGTGGTGGGATGGGGCTGGGGCAGGCTCTAGATGGGGTTGGGATAGATTTGTCTCTCTCTGCCAGAGACTGCAGCGTGGTGCTGGGACCTTCATTCTCTTCCCTTTCCACTGGCATTTGTCCACCTGATTCTACAAAGCCTCA
This sequence comes from Ramphastos sulfuratus, assembly GCA_013399055.1. Classification (NCBI taxonomy): domain Eukaryota; kingdom Metazoa; phylum Chordata; class Aves; order Piciformes; family Ramphastidae; genus Ramphastos; species Ramphastos sulfuratus. The sequence continues at coordinate 240,557 of WBNM01009377.1, read as the reverse complement.
GGTCAGAGTCCAACAGCTTGAGCCTGTCGCAGCTGAACTGTTTCTTTCCCCCCACAATCAGATGTTGTCTTCTTTAATATCATCTGAAGGTCTGTCAAACTGTGTGTATTCTTGTGGAACCTCTGTGCAGGAAGAGACAAAAGGAATCAGGGATGCTGATAAAATGAAAGCCCTGCTTTACATTTCAAATACTTTAACAGATTTTTCTCTTCTTCTTTTCTTGGATCTTTAATAAAAGCTTTTACAAGACTTTTATTTTCAATGGTGATTGCTTGCTGTGGGAGGTATCCGTGAGGAGGAGGAAGACGTTGCAGCAAGAGGGTATCCCAAACTAGGCTCAGCTCTCTGGGTACCTGAGCAGCTGCATGCATTCCCTCCCCCAGGAGGCGGGGTGGTTCCAGGAGAGCTCAGGCATCACCTGCCACTATTTGCGTAACAGGTGCCTGAGAATACGCCCTGGGAGCCCTTCCTCTTCCCCGGCAGCAGCTGTTTCTCTTCAGTAAGTATGTAAATCCCAGCATGTTCCCAAGGGCAGGCACTTTCTGCCAGGCTCCAGAGACTGAACACTGCCAGGGAGGCTGGAAGCCCCTCGGGTGAATTCCAGAGCATTGTGATATGAGCAGCACTGGGTAAAATAGCTGCTCCTGGGCACTTGCTTGTGCTCCAGGGTAATTTTTAAAACAATCTGTATCATGCCATGAACGCTATTAAGTGTTCTGCCAGTCAGTGAAAGTGCAGCTTGCTCAGAGGAGTGTGAGGAAATCTGAGCACAAAAACTCCATCCAACGTTCTTGCAGACCCTGGCAGGGCACGGGGCATTTATTCCATGTAGAGACAGACCCTGGCACAGCTTTGTCTGGCTCTGTGCTCTCTGCTGCTGTCCAGCAGGGATGGGAGTCGGCAGAGGCAGTGTGGAGGATGCTCACAGTGTCCTGTTTATGTAGTTGACTCCCAGGGTGATGGTCACTTGCTGCTGTCTGTCCATAGCTGTCTCTGTCACCATGTCTGCAGTCTTGGCATGCTCCCAACTCCTCCACCCATTATGCAGGCTGGCAGCAAGGAAAGGACACCTTCTCTGCAAGTAGGGAAATGGAATTGGGAATGAAAGGATGGTTGTAGAGCTGCCCATGGACTGCCCCTTGGTGCGGCCATGCGTGGTTGTTCACTGGCTGCTGTGCTGGGCAGCCTGCAGAGAATCCCAGAATCCCAGAGCGCTAGGGGTTGGAAGGGACTTGGAAAGGTCATCCAGTCCAACCTCCCTGCCAGGGGAGGGTCAACTAGAGAAGGTCACACAGGAACTCATCCAGGCAAGTTTTGAATGTTTCCAGAGAAGGAGACTCCATGACCTCTCTGGGCAGCCTGCTCCAGGACTGTCACGCTCACAATGAAATTTTTTCTTTATGTTCCCGTGGAACCTCCTCTGCTCCAGCTGGCACCCATTGCCCCTTGTCCTGTCACTGGACATCACTGAACAGGAGCCTGACACTGCCCATCACATCTTTATAGATGTGACTGAGGTCACTCCTCAGACTCCTATTCTCCAAGCTGAAGAGTCCCAGCTACCTCAGCCTGCCCTCAGAAGGGAGATGTTCCACTGCCTTCGGCATCTTTGTGCCTCTGAGCTGGACTCTTTCTTAGCCATATTTCAGCGCCTGAGGAGGGCAGGTCCTCTCTGAGCTACTTGGCGTGGCTGCGAAATGTAGTGGCAAAGCTAAACCAAGCAGACCGTGGAGTGTCACATTTCGTTAGTGCTGCATGGAGAGAGGCTGTCAGAGCCACCAACGAGAGAGGGGCAAAGCCTGGGAGTGACAGCGCTGACGTCTGTGCCTGCTGCCAGGCTGTGCCGCGGGCAGGCGCCGGAGCGGGGCTGGCACACCTCCACTCGCTGCCAGCCCTCGTGACGAAGTGTGGAGCGTTGAGGAGCCGCGGAAGGGCATTTATTGAAATTGCCAGGATAAATTAACTTTTAAAGCTGCACCGAACAAAGTCTTAAAAGTCTGTGCCGCGGATCGGGGGGGCATGAATATTCAGGCACATGCACTCATTGAATTAGGTTGTTGCAAACATATTTGGAGGCAGCTGTTCATTTAATAATCAGAGATAATCACAGAAAGAGAGGACCGCTTACTCCAGCTAAATTGCATGGTTAAAATTATAATTTTATAACTGTATCTCGGCAATTAGATTTAATAGCTATGAAAATTCCAGCAAAACCCAGTCGAGGGCAAGCTGTGGTTCCTTGAATGCAGGGAAGCCAAGGTCAGGCTGAGGGCTGCCCCTCCACATAACCGAGCAGTGTCACCCGAGCCTCGGTTGTTTCTGATCCCACCTGCAGTGCAGAGGTGAAGCTTTCAGGTCCGGTGCCAAAACCAACCCAGGCAGGAGTTAATTTTCTTGGCATTTCCTGTCTTCATTACAGTATTTGTCCCAAGAACAGATTCATTCCTCTCATTCTTTCTGCCTTTCCAGCCTTTTGTCACGGGAATGCATTTCACGGGACTGTAATGTCTGATACTTGCTCTGAGTTATAGCTGTGCCGCACACTGTGCAAGTTTGACTCTCTCAGTATTGTACATTTTGATTCTACCCCTGCAGGCTATAAACAACCCAAATTACCTCTTTCTTTAGCTTCCAAGAGGACTAATCCCCTGTCTAGTGCTTTATCAGTCAGTTGAGAAAGAGTGAGTCCAACCTGCCAATCCAAACAGAATATATTGAAAAAATCATATTACCACAACACAGAACCTTGCTGTAACTCACTGAGCGGCTCAGTCAGTGGAAACTCGGTTTCGAGGCCACCTCCATTGCTGTGATGAGACCAGCAGCAGATGATCCAGCCACCCTTCATGCTCCACCAGCCTCTTCTAAGGCCCTGCACAAAGCAGGGAGAGGCTGTGGATAGCAGGGGTGATGCCAGACCACTGGAAAGAACCCTGCTCAACAACATAAACCCCATGATGATGATGGGTGCTGTGCTGCTGGAGGGCTTTCAGGGTCCCTGCAGCTCCAATTTGTGTTGAGCCCACCATGCATGACAGGAGTATGGGCTGGGGTGGGCAGTGGGGCCACACTGATGATGTGCTCCATGGGGTGGGAGCTCCTTGTCCTGGTTGGGTCAGATTCATCAGAGCCAGGTTGACCTGTAGCAGTGCCCTCCAGCCCGCGGCAAGCAGCTCCTCAGCTGAGCTGAAGCTCCTCTCCAGCTCTGAGGCCAGCGTGGGCTGCTCCAAGGTTTAACGCTTTATTAGAAAATGAGAGGTTAGAGCATGTTCCATAGGAGAAGGAAATTTATTGTTGTCCTGGCCCTGCAGCAAAGCAAAACTCAAATAACCCATGTGCGGGGAGGACTATAAATCCCCCATGGCAATCACACCGCTAAAAGGATGGTGGCAGCCACAGCAAAGTTTGGCCAGTTCATATTTCTCATATCTGAGTGAGAAAAATAGCAATATTTAAAATGCTATCTCTGAGCTGAGCTATACAAGAGGGAAAAAAAACAAACCTGTAACCCTTTTCAATGCTCATCTTCGGGAGGCACAGGAATGCAAAGGGCTCCCTGGGAGCTGTAGAGGGTTGTGAGGTCTCCTCTTTGTTGCCCCCTCTGCAACTGGACCCTGTAGCTATCTCCAGGGGGCTTTCTGCCCGGAACCTGGTGGAATTCCTTGCCTGTCACTGGGAGAAGCTGGCACAGCCTGGCCTGACCATTCTGCAAAATGTAAGGGAGAGCTCCAGAGCCATCAGGCAAGCGATTAAAGCACTGAAGGGGTGCGAGAAGCTGGTGTCACACAAGTGTGACTGGGGCAGCAAAAGCTGCAGCGCTTCTCACTGCCCAAATCACTGCTGGGATGAGCCACACCACCCCAGGCTGGTCACCCCAGGGACAGGAATGAAGAGAGGTGCTGTTCTTCCTAGCTGGGGCTGGTACCTCTGCCATAGGATGGAGAGAGTCATTGTCACCCTAGGAGGTCTCTTTCTTCCATTTAATGACTTTATAATGAGAAACTTCTACTGTTTAGTTTCTGTTTTCAGGTGGCTGGTGTTTTGAAGTCATACTTGTCCACAGACAAAACGTCCTTGGCTGACGTCCTGGGAACAGTAAGGAACACATAGCAAAGGAAGCATTTCAGACCCTATAAATTTCAAGCACATGTTTCTGTTGTGTGCTCCGGGTGAGAGGAGCAGAAGTCATCAGTTCTCCCCCCGGCCCCTGAACTGCTCACGTTGCAAGCAAGCTGGGCAGAACCTGTCTGAGATGCCCTGACTGGGATGAATGTACCTGAAGGGGGCTACAGGAGAGCTGCGAAGGGAGATTTTACAAGGGCTTGTAGTGATAGGATGAGGAGCAATGGCTTTTAGCTAGAAGGGGAGAGATTTAGACTGGATATTAGGGAGAAATTCTTTTCAGTGAGGGTGGTGAGGTGCTGGAACAGATTGCCCAGGAGGGTTGTGGATGCCCTCTCTCTGAAGGTGTTCAAGGCCAGGTTGCATGAGGCTTTGAGCAACTGGAGCTAGTGGGAGGTGTCGCTGCCTGTGGTGTGGGGGTTGGAACTGGACAATATTTAAGGTTCCTTCCAACCCATTCTAGGATTCTATGGATCATGAATGTCAGTAGAGGTCCTGGGACACCCTGCTGGGGGTGAAACTGATTGAAGAACCTGGGACACCCTGCTGGGGATGAAGCTGAGTGAAGATCCTAGGACACCCTGCTGGGGGTGAAGATCCTGGGCTGGTCTAACAGAATTGCTTTCAACACCTGATTTTCCGTGGGCAGAAAGCACAAAGCACTTTGGGCAGAGCAGGAGGGGCTGTGTGGCCGTTTCTGGTCTGACACCTGACGCCCGTTAGCCTTAGCAGCAGCCGGCGCGGTGCCGGTGCGGGCTCCGCGGCACGGCCGCCCGCTCCCCCTGCAGCACTGCGATTCATGAACCGTCACAGCTCTGTCATTAGCCCCTTAATCCAACACCTCGCTCCAGCCCCGCAGCACCGGCAGGATTTGTGCCTCTTACAGGCCAATTTCGTTATGTGTGTGTGTGTGTGTAAAAAAAATCAGCATCTTGTTATGGATAAAATGACAATAAATGAAAATGGCCATTAATTTGCCATCTTGCCACACAGTGCCACTCCAACAAATTCCCATTAATGATTTCTTATTGTCACCTCCTGTTCAGGGTTAATAGCAGTTTATGGAGAAACCTGAGCCCGGGGCTAGCGATGGCTGCTGGGTGTGTGGGTAGAGCGACCCCCGTATCTCTGTCTCCCAAAGGAAAATGACTGCTGTCCCTGCCCCACAGTGGCAGGTTGACCCCCAGCCCCACTCTGTGGCTGGTGGGAGCCAGTGAGAGGCCAGACGTTGGACTGGGTGGGAAAGAAGCAGCCAGCCCCTGCTTTTGGGTACCTGCTGGCTCTCTAGAGCAAGAGGCATCTCGGCAGCAGAGGCTGATGTTATCCCTCCTCCTGGGAATTGTAATTCAGAGATGCCTTTTGCAGAGGCAAAGCAAGAAGCAAGGCTGGGCTGGCTGCATCCTCCCAGGGACAAAGAGACCAGGCTGACATTGGTACAAGGCTGTGCTGGGTGGTGGAGATCATTGCCTCACGCTGCCCCTTTCTTTTGCACTGCAGACACTTAGGGGTATTACCTGGGGCTGGAGCTGGAGCAGGCTCAGCACTGGGCACTGGCAGAGATCAATCGGTTGGGCATGGAGGCTGCTGTACAGAGAGGGGAGGAAAAGCTGCTGCTAGCTGGGAGAGCATCCAGCAGAATGGTGTAAAAAGTGGATTTTTCTGTTTGCTTGAGGCTCAGAAAGCCCAGGAACATTGGCTTGACATCAAACAACTTCTCAAAATCTTCAGCAAAGCAAAAGCAGTGTAAAACACAAAGCAAAGGCCAAGCTTCCTATGTGGGCAAAATATCTAATCTGGCCCAAAGTGAAGAACCAAACTCCCTTACTGAATTTGTGCTTTTTAAGAACATCAAGTGGCATCCGATGGAAAAGCCCCTAAACTTCTGCTTAAAACACTGTCCTTTAAAGCCAAATAAATTGGCAAAACCAAACTCGGTCTGTGAGAAGACCCAGTCTAATCACATTTGCTTCTCTGCCACAAAATGTTTCATCTGAAGAACATCTCCTGGCTGCTGTCTTCTGTCTGTGCGGATCTAAGTACGTGGAATTTGCTGGGGGTGACATCGCCTGAAGCCTGGGCACAGGCTGACAGAGCCCCACTGGACAGAAGACTCCTGTGCCTGGCAGAGTCCTGTACCCTGCAGAGCTCTGTGCTGGGCAGAACCCTGTGCCTAGCAGAGCCCTGTGCCCTGAAGTGCCCTGTGCCCTGCAGTGTCCTGTGCCTTGCAGAACCCTGTGCCCAGCTGCTGGATCCACTGCTTCTGCTCTGTGCAAGTTCTGTGTGATGTGCATTTTGCTAAGCACATTTTTGCGTGGAGAGCAAGGCTGCAGGAACTGGTCTCCATACCCATGTTTTCACAACACTATTACCTTGTGAGTAACTGCTCTGAGAGTCTCCCAGTGCTACTTTTATTTACATTTGGAGTGACCTTCTATTACTGCCCCTCTGCCACAAATGCCTAATTGAGAGGAGGGCAGCGAGCAGGCAGGGCTGGTGTGAAAGTGCATTATGCTAAATAATTCATAATGAGCACTGTGGCTGTGACAGTGAGAGATGTAAATAGAGGATCCTGATTTTTTTAACGTGCAGTCTGTGTTGGTTTATGAATTTTAAAAGAAGAAAGACTTCACTGAAGAGTTTGCTGTTCCCTGAAGCCCCATCCTCAGCAGCCAGCTTCACAGGACTGACTGTGAGACAGGACAGAGCTGCTCACAGGCCTCTTTCTGCCTTAGCGTGTCAGGTTCCTGTATCCCTGTGCTTTACCTGTTGTGACAGTTCCTGTGCTACCTGCAGACTCATAAGATGGAAACTGGCACCCAGGGCTGAGAGTGCAGTGTCTGTGTTGGGGCACAGCAGAGCATCCTTCCCTGGCACCTGGCTGCAAAAACCCCAGCCCTGAAGACCTGAGCTGAGTTTTTCCTCAGCTAAGTGAAGATGTGAAACTGGTGCTGGAGCTGTCCTGCAGCCCAGACATGAACCCTGAGGGTGCCAATGCTCTTCCTCTGCAGTCCTGAAGAGCAGGGCACCCCAGCCTTCTGGCACCTCACCTGGGCTGCATGGCACTCACATACTTCTTAGAGCTCGTATGAGAAAAGTATTTCCTGCTTATTCCATCTTTTAATTCAGCATCATGTTTTCTCTTCCTTTGCTGTGAATGGGTTGAGTGGAGCTCCCAGACTGCAGCTTCAAGACTGTTCATTATTTATTTGTTTCTGCCTTGGTTTTCTGCCTCTTCTTATTTTAGATTGTTTCCAGCCATTGATATTACTCTTGCCCCTCTCTAGTCCTCATCTGTTCCCACAATAACCTCTGGGGAGAGGGTAAATCACTCCAGAAAAATTGACTTACATTCAATGGCAAAAAGCCTCATTAAAACCCAGTTAAGGTTTGCAAAGGTGCTTTCTGTTCCTCAGGAATATTCAGCAATACTCACGCTCCTCACCACACCAGTTGTGGAGTTCTGGTGCCCCTTGAGTAGGGCTGCAATGGCACATGGGCTCCTCTGCCCTCTGAGTGAAAGCAGGGCTGCAATGGCACATGGGCTCCTCTGCCCTCTGAGTGAAAGCAGGGCTGCAATGGCACATGGGCTCCTCTGCCCTCTGAGTGAAAGCAGGGCTGCAATGGCACATGGGCTCCTCTGCCCTCTGAGTGAAAGCAGGGCTGCAATGGCACATGGGCTCCTCTGCCCTCTGAGTGAAAGCAGGGCTGCAATGGCACATGGGCTCCTCTGCCCTCTGAGTGAAAGCAGGGCTGCAATGGCACATGGGCTCCTCTGCCCTCTGAGTGAAAGCAGGGCTGCAATGGCACATGGGCTCCTCTGCCCTCTGAGTGAAAGCAGGGCTGCAATGGCACATGGGCTCCTCTGCCAGCTGGGTGAAGGCTGCATTGGCACATGGGCTCCTCTGCCTGCAAGGTGAAGGCTGCATTGGCACGTGGGCTCCTCTGCCTGCAAGGTGAAGGCTGCACTGCCACATGGGCTCCTCTGCCTGCAAGGTGAAGGCTGCATTGGCACATGGGCTCCTCTGCCTGCAAGGTGAAGGCTGCACTGCCACATGGGCTCCTCTGCCAGCTGGGTGAAGGCTGCATTGGCACATGGGCTCCTCTGCCTGCTGGGTGAAGGCAAGTTCTGTGCTCAGCTGCCTTGCAATGCACATGGGGAACCTGCCCAGCCCCAGAGATCAGGATGCTCCCCACAGTCCTGGCAGCTTTACTCTGGGTCACCTTGTGTGGATGCCTGGCATGGGGTGATGGGGTCTCCTGCTTCCTGGGGAGCTCAGAGTCCTGCAAGTGCTTCTGGTTGCTCCTGGCATCACAAAACAAAGCCAAAGCTGGCAGTGCTCTAAATGGTGAGGGCTCTGTGAGTGAAGTTTCCCAAGCCCTGACCTGAGGGATAGCCGAGGAGAAACAAATCATGTTGTGTAGTATTTCTTGAGAAGGGCAAGGCTGGAAAATTTGCCTTAGAATAACTTAGGAAGTCAGCCTCTTTTCTCCTGCAGCAGAGGAGTAATTACCACTTGGTAAAGCTTTCATTTTTTTTTTTTTTTAACATTGCATATAAATACTGCTGCTCAAGAGTTCAGAGGCAGGGATTTTAAATCTAATCCACATTTAACAAGGCTATTAAAGGAAATGTTTAAGCTGCCAGAATTTAACTGATTACAATATTTAATAAATCTTACCCTAAAAAAAAAAAAAAAAAAAAAAGAGATGGCTTTTAAAAAGAGGAGGGGAAGAAAAGAAAAGCAGCAAGGAGCCAAGATCACATGGCTTCTATAGATGCACTACTGAGAATGCTTTAATGGGAAATGGAAACCCAAAAGATGCCATAATCCTGCCCCAAAAAGGCCCAAATGTATTATAAAAATGTTTAAAGCTCCATTAGAGTTTTTCTAATTAACTTGATAATGACACCAGCAGCCTCTCACTATCAGTCTCCTGGAAGATCGGAGGTGTCTCCATCGTCGCAGCAGTTGTGAGAGGGGCAGGAAAAGCCACAGAGTTGTATTTTTTTTTCCCCTTTCCATGGGAGGAGGGGGCTTTGCTGTGGCTCTGGGCCAGAGTGGGAATGTGCCCACCCTGCCTGCCCTGTGCCCACCTCTGGCACTGAGGGCTTTGGGGTGTTTCTGCTGGTGCTGAGAGAAAGGCAATGGACAAAGGCTGCTGCTTCCTGGGAGCTCTTGGCTGGTGGCAGCAGCTCTTGGTGCTGCTTCCCAGCTCCCTCTGAGGCTGTGGCGTGCCAGGAGCTCTGCTGAAGGCAGTGTGTGGCCACCCTCCCCCTGTGCCCAGGTGTGTTCACTGGGGTCCTGTGCTCACTCCACCCAGGCAGGGGGCACTTAGGGAGCTCTCTCACTCCTTTCTCTTCCCCTAGGTGGTGAGAGGGGTCTCAGGTTTGTTGGCATAGAGGTGCCAGTGAGGAGCATCCTGATGCAAAGCAGCATCTTGCCCTCTGAACTTTCTGCCAGTCCTTCTGAGCCTGGTTCCTGTGCAGGCTCCAGCTCCTCACCTCCTGCTCTGCAGCACACCCAGATTTTTGTTTTAAAAGACACAAGGCTCTTTTAAATCCTCTGGAATAAGGGGGGCAAATGAGGGCTTGAGCCCCTGGCAGATGCTCAGCCTGTGTTTGGGTGGGTGTCTGTAGTGCTGGTTTCTACAGGTGCCACACAGGGAGCCCGGGGAATGCTGGTGTGAACTCAGAGTGAGGGCAGCTGCGCTTTGGGATCAACCTTTACCAGAGCTGTCTGGGACCGAGTGGTGAGTGCTAGGTCTGTGGCATCAGCTGTAGCTTGTGGTACAAGCGCCAGGGGATCTCTACAGGGAGCAGGACTCCACCAGGCAGACTCAGGTAAGCTGGAACTTCTTGTCCTCTCTCTGCAGGTGCTGTCCTTTTCTCACACAGGGCACTCCTCAGGGGCAGGAATAGATTCTGACATCACCAGTGCCTGGACGGGCTGCTGGGGACGATCCCAGCGGGTGAAAGAGATCAAGGAGAAACAGGTGCCTGTGGGGAGGTGTCAGCTCAGTGGTATTCCTCAGACAAAGGCATGCACACAAGCCCCAGTGTCAGATTTAAGAGAGGACCCTTGCAGGAGCCATTGCTGCAGCAAACAAGCCTCTGCTCCTGGTGCTGGCTACTCTGGAAAGGAGGAGGTGTCCTGGCACACCACAGATCTGCATTTTGAAGCTGCATTTCTTGCTGGCTGAGCCAGAACTGCCCTCGAGCTGTGGTGTATGTTCTGTAGGAGATATTAAGTGGAGAAGATCTGAGGTCAAGGTAGAGTCATATAATTTCATGGTTGAAGACTCTGGGCTGCAGCAGACACCTTACTGATAAGGTACTTGGTGTTATTCCTGCTCCAAGGATCTCGACTGGAGAACTGCTTGAGGGGGAACTCACAGCTCTGTGTTTTGGCTGGCCCTTGTGGGGCACCTGCCTCTCTTGGTGGCAGCTCCTGAGCAGTGCTGATCTTGCTCCCAGTCTGGGCAGTACAGAATCTCCAAATGTCCACCAGAATGGATCATGAGCTGGCTCCCAGGACTGCTGCTGTTTTCTTCTCTCTGCTACTCTGGTCCAGGCTTTGCTGTTCAACCACAGGCGTCTCCTTGAGCCTGTGTTTTGAGGCTCTTGATCCCTCTCTCCAACTTTTGCACCTCATCATGGCATGGGAGGGGAACACATGTGATATTTCTGCTGTGTCTCCCCACTGCTGTGTGGAGTTGTTCTCTTGGCTCCTAATTTTGTCACCATTTCATACTGGGGCCTTATGCCACGTTGCTTGTCAGCACATCTCAAGTGCTTCGCAAGGTGAGCGCCACTGAGGAGGCAGCTCACGCAGGACCTGGCCCCCTGCCTGCCTCCAAGTATCCAGGTCCTCTGTTGCAGGCCTGCCCAGTGTGACCATGTTGGTGACAAGGCTGAGCAGTTTCTGAACTGTGCTTGTCCCCAGGAGGCAACTCCTTGATGGGATTTCCTCATTGACAGGCACTTCAGCTGCTGCCTAATCCATTTAGCATAGGCCATGGTGTGGAGCATGATGCTTCACTGGGAACGCCGTGTGATATGGTGCCAAACACCTCACAGAAGCTCATTACATCACTGTAATTGCCTTAATCAGCCCAACTTGTCATCTCATTGAAGGAGGAGGTGAGGATTGTTTGACAAGGCCAATTTTCTGTTGCTCCATGCCAGCTGGACTTATCTCTTCCTGTTAAATCTTCATGAGTCCCCTTGCAAGCTGTCCTATTTTTCTTGAAGCTGAAGCCAGACCCTCTCCAGCAGAGCCCCAAACCTCTTGTGGGCAGCTTTTCTCTTCAGCCTTTCTAAATCATAGAATGGGTTGGGTTGGAAGGGACCTCCAAAGGTCATCTAGTCCAACTGCCCTGCAGTCAGTAAGGTTGCTCAGAGCCTTGCCCAGCAGACTTTGAATACATACAGGGATAGGTCCTGAACTACCTCCCTGGACAACCTCTTGCAGTGTTCCAGCACTCTCATGATGCAGAACTTGTTCCTCACATCCAGTCTAAATATGCTCTGCTCTCATTTCAAACCACTGTCTCTTGTCCTGTCACTGCAGGCCTTTGCAAACGGTTCCCCTGCAGCCTTCTTGTAGACCACTTTGGGTACTGGATGGCTGCTCTTAGGTCTCTCTGGAGCCTTCTCCAGGCTGAACACCCCCAGCTTCCTCAGCTTGTCCTCACAGCAGTGGTGCTCCAGCCCCCTGATCATTTTTGTGGCTCTCCTCTGGACCTGCTCCACCAGGTCCATCTCCTTCCTGTGTTGAGGGCGCTGGAGCTGGACACGGTACTCCAGGTGAGGTTTTACCAGAGCAGAGCAAAGTGGCAGAATCACCTCTCTCCATCTGCTGGCCACACCAGTTTTGGTGCACCTTTTGATGCAGATTGTCTAGTTCTAGCCCCCCTATAACATTTAGTCCTTGTTTGTCCCCTTATAGTCTTCCAGAGCACTTCGATTCCTTCCAGCCTTGGACAGAAAGGAGCAACAGGTTGGACAATTTTCTTCCGCTGCTTCCCAGGTGTCATGGACAAGAATGTTTCAGGCATGGAACACTGAGAATCGTTGCAGCTGCTGTTGTTGTGACATCCTCAGCTAGCTGCTGACTGCAAGCATTCACCTGTGTGTGACCAATGGGCACAAAGTTGAGTGCAGAATAGAAGTGCCTGCTGCATGTCTGTGGAGAGGGCACATCTGAACTGGCATCTTTGTTATTCTCCTAGAAACAGCCTCTGTTATTTGTTGGAATTGAAGGTGGTGCTAGGAATCTGTAACCTCTTTTTTCTTACCCCTGTCAGTACCTTCTGCTGTCCTGTAACCTTTGCTTCAAAAAATTTCTGGTTTTGTCCAGACAGCTGCTGCCTCCTGCTATCTGTGTGGCCATCTGCATTTCCAGTGGCTTCCTTTGCTTCCTCAGGGGACAGCAGGAACCCTTTAACTAAAGTTGCTGTTTTCTGCCTCTCCAGCTGGAGCAGGCTGTGGAGGGTGAAGGAATGAATATGTGTGTGTGGGGTGCTGTGCCCAGGCGTCCTCACTGCGTTGGCAGCAGCACATCACTGGCAAATATCAGCTATTGACCTGAGGTGCCTGCAGGAGGTGATGGATGTGGCTGTGATGGATGTGGGGCACGGCTGGTGCGTGGTCACCATGCTCCTTTACAAGCCTTTGGTGACAAGTGTGCAGACATTCTGGTACTGTACAAATTGTCTGATGCTTGAAGCTGTCAGACACAAATTCATTAGCCAGGTGGATTTTGAGGATGTAATCTGCAGGATACAGCAGTCCTGCCTGGAGTGTCTGGCAGCAATGACCCAGCTCCCCTGGCACTGCTGTGCCACATGCCTGGACCCTGCTTGCTTGCCCTGGGCTCCTGCGTAGCCACAGCCACACCCAGCCTGCTCCTGCTGCCCCATAACAAGGTTTCATTTCTCTGCTTTCTCCTCTGTCTCAGAGAGATTTTATTTGCTCTGCCGCATCTCTCAGCAGTGTTCAAAATGAGATTTGCTACTACTTAAAGTTCTAATCTGGAACCTTTTTTAGGGCTGTAGATCTGTCTCCTCTCCATGGTTCAGTGCTTCAACCCCACAGCACAGCCTGCCTGGCTGGATGCTGTTGTGGGAAGGCTTGGCAGGGCTGTGCATCTGCCCCCAGCAGATCTGGTCCTGATCAGACCCTCCACGCTTGGTGCTTTGTCCCTCGAAGAGCAACTCTATGTCATGTTCAGACTGGCTTGGCTCTGCCACTGCTGGCTGTTTCTGTCATGGATGGAGAGGCACCTGCAGCATCTCTGCAGCCTTTGACAGGTGCCCTCTCCTCAAAGAGAGACCTGAAATGGATCTGGGTCTGCAGGCTCTGCTGCTGTGGGCCTGGGGTGAGGGCACAGCCTGTGCTGAGTTGGTGCTGAGAGCAGGGGAGGAAATGTGACCATCTCCTGACTGCCTGTGACCATCTCCTGGCTCTAGTCTGGCCAATGTAAAGCAGCTCAGACCACACACGGCTGACTTGACAACCATTGAGGTGTTCACCTAATGCAGCAGTTCCACAGCTTCAGTGGGATTCATAACAGGAGCCTCGACAGATTCCCTGACTTGCCATGGCAGGTGCCTGAGCCCTGTGGAGAGCAGCAGCAGAGCCTTCCCCTCACAACAGTCACTGTGTCTCTGAAATCTGCCTCTCCTGCCACACTGCACAGGGCATAGTGGAGACATTTTGGAAGTAAAAACCTCTTGAGGAGTGTCTTGCACCCATGGCATGGTGCTCCATGCCCAGTGCCCTCTGAAATCCAGGGGAGCAGGACATGGGGGTCACCCCAGCTGCTGCAGGAGCTGCCTGAGGACACCTTGCCCGTGGCAGCTGCCCAGCTCCCTGAGCAGGACCACGTGTGGTGGCAGAGTGACAGGGGCCCACGAATGCACAGCTCTTCAGGGGGTTCCCTGCCAGCACTCCCTCCCCTGCCTGCCTGCCTGCCAGAGCTGAAGGAGTCAACATCCCTAGGGAGCAAACTGAGGCCGTGGCATCATGGGTGAGGGCAGCACCTCTGCTGCAAGCTCTTCTGTGCTGGCTGCTGTGTGCTGTCGAGCAGAGAAAAGCTGTTACCCTCCTGCAGGAGAAATCAGCCCTCTTAGAGCTCCATAAACAGCTGTCATTTTGCAGAGCATGGTGGTGGAGCTGCTGTCTGCTGCCTCTCCCTGCACTGGCACCGATGCCCTGGAAGCAGCAAGTTGTGGCACAAAAGGGGTTTTTAATTTCTGCTAAGGGTCAGCCTGGCCTGGGAAATGAGTCGACGTTGCTCCTTTCCTGGGGATTTGGGAGATCTGCCGCTGTTGGCTCTGCTGTCACTGCTGAGGGTTAATCATTCAGCAGCAGCAGCACCTGGCTGCTGGAGACAAAGATTGGGTTTGTGCTGAAAAACAGAGGAAGAGCAGTGGAGGAGGAAAGCACCTTGGAGAGCAGTGGGTGAAGACAAATGCTGGCACTTGTGTGTGCTGAAAACCGAGGTGCTTTAACTGAGCTCTGAGAGCCGGCGGTGGAAGCTGGCTGCCCTTGCTCTGAATTTGGCCTTGAATAAAACCAAGCAAATGCTGCAGGAAGTTTTCAAAGCAAACAACCTTTTCTATAAAGCAGAGATTTTTCAAACCCCGATGTCCCCTCCGTGTGAGGCTGGCTGGGATCGGTGGCTGGTGGGAGCTCTGCTCCCTGCACAGGGAACCTGTGTGTGGGTCCTGCTCCCAAGGGAAGGGCTGAGTCTCAGCCTGTGTCACAGAATCACAGGATCCATCAGGCTGGAAAAGACCTTTGAGATCATCAAGTCCAACTTATCACCCGACATTATCTAATCAACTAAGTCATGACACCAAGTGCCACATCCAGTCTTTTTTTTTAAACACTTCCAGGGACAATGACTCCACCACCCCCCAGGGCAGCCCATTCCAATGCCAATCACTCTTTCTGTGAAGAATTTCTTCCTAAAATCCAGCCTAAACCTCCCCTGCTGCAGCTTGAGACTGTGTTCCCTTATTCTGTCACCTGTGTCCGGGTGAGCTCTGTGGATCTGGCTTTTCCCCAGGGCTGAGCATCTCGGGGTCTTCCCTGCAGCTGTGAGGGGAGCAAGATGGGCTGCAGGTGAGGACTGCAGCCTCTCTAGCACCTCTGGACTTCATTCATGGCATTCCCTGCCTCAGCATGACCTTCTGGGGGGTTTCAACCCATGCCTGCAGGTGTTGGAGGCCTCACATATTGCCCAGGGACAGCTATTCTGAACAAACAAGACATCAATGCTGCTGCTGAGCCTCTTCATTGGCTCCTTCACTTATTAGCAGCCATGGCCCCTTCCTGCTGTTTGTGCTCAGAATGGATTTTTATTGCTTAATTCTCTGTAAGTGAAGTGCTAGCAAATTGTAAAATCCTATTGCTTAACATGTAGCATTAAGTATTGAACTAGCAAAAGAATCAATTACAGGTTTGGTCACTGATTAGCTTGACTTTTTATGGAATTTAACGTCGAGTCTCATTATGATTCCACTCTTTAATTCAGCAAATCAAGCACCTGTGGGGGGGATAATGGCTGTGGGTGGCTCTGCTCCAGCTTTCCTGCTGGTGGGATGCTCAGCACTGTGCTGCCAGGAGGACGTGATGACATCTAAACTGTACTGCTTTTGGAACCTGCTCCCTACCAGGACAGGCCTGGGGCTCTTTTGGGATCCCCCAGTCATGCAGGAAATGTGGCTGAGCCTCACAGTCAGGTGCTCTGTTTCTCTGCCCTCATACCTGTGAAGGGCCCAGGGGCTGCTCTGTTAGCTCCATGCAACTTTACCTGTTGTCTTTCCAGCTCACCTTGCAGTCCCCTGCAGACTGGTGAGAGGCAGAGCTGCTGAGTGGGCACCTTCTTGGTGCCCAAGCATGGGGCAGCACCCCACCTTGCAAAGCAGGCAGCTGCCCATATTGTGGGCTTTACAATCAGACTTCATTACTTCCAAAGCCTGGGTGCAAAATCACTTACACTTGGCATCTGAAATACTGATGAACCCTCTAAGCCTCCTGCCTTGGGAGAAGTGGGGTAGGAAATGGCTGTAGGGGGTTTGCAGGAGCCTTTCAGCAAAGGGCTGAGCTGGAGCCACATGGCAGAAGACTCAAACCTTGGCCAGATCACTGGAGTCCATCCAGGACCTTGAAAAACTCTGTCTGGCTTCTGGTAAAATATCAATGCAATGACTCAGGGCAAGAGAAATATTGGGGAGGGATCTGAGCCTGGGTTAAAAACACTGGCAGGAGCACTGAAATCAATGTAATCAGTGTCTGGTTTGCCCTGGAAAGCCTTCAAGAGAGGTGCATGGAAAGCAAGCTGTGCTTTCATGGGAGGAGTGGGGTGTCAGTGCAGTACCCCACAGACCTGACAGGACTGGGAGCAGCCTTTGCTTCCCTCCCTGCATCTCCCAGTGCTGCCAGCTAAGATGGGGAGGGTTTGTGCCAAGCTGCTTTCCTCCTTTTTGCTCCTGCTTTTCTGCTCCTTCTCATGGCAGCCCTTGCCCTGCACATGCTTCCCATGCCAGTGCCAAACCCCTTCTGGGAAGAGGGCTGTGGACTGGAGCAGGGCAAAGAGGCCTTACACCATCCTGGGGTTCCTCCTGCCCTGTACAGGCTGGGATCCCCTGGTGCTGAGCCCTGTGTGGCCCTGCCTTGGCGCTGTAGGGTCGGATCACCTGCAGCCTCCTGCCTCCCCTCATCAGCTGCTGCTTTTTGCTGATGGACAACTGCAATTGGATTTCCAAATTACAGCAGCTGGGATTAGATCCAATATCCCTTTTCTCCAGCCAGACAACCCTTTAATTCCTTTTCTTTCGATTGCGCAGGGACCCTTTTGTGCATTTCAGACCCTTCGGCAGGAAATCTTTGCTGTGCGGGGGCTGCCGAGCGCTGCTGCTGCAATAAGCTGGAGACACAGAGCTCCTGCACAGCAGCAGCCTGGCAAGTTTCCCCTTCCAGCACCGAGACTTCTGCAGGCTCCTTCTTGTCTGCCTGAGCTTGTGTCCCTTCCAGGAGTAGCTCTGCTCGCATACTAATTCATAGCATACTTGAGCAGTCCCCCTACGTCCTGGGCACGGATGCTGTGGGAAATTAAAGTTTGTAGGGAATGCATCAAAACTCTGATGTCCTCCAGCAAGACATCTGTTTTTTTCCAGCCACAAAAGGAGGGGGGCTAAAACAAACTGTGGTGATTTGGGGGTCAGCAGAGAGGAGGGAGGGAGAAGCTCTGCCTGGGCAAGGGGTGAGGGGCTTGTGGCTCCTGCATCTTGGCAAGGGGAGGTTTGGTTCGTGCCCATGGGCTGTTGGCACTGGGAGCATGGTGCCTGCCCAGGAGCCATGTTATATGGTGCCTGCACAGTGCTGGGCATGTTCCTGGTGCTGGCAAGTAATAAATAACAATAATGATTATGGAAGCATCATGCATGTGCCCCTAGGGCTCTGCAGAAAGCCTCTTCAACATCAAAATCCAACTGGAACATTTTCCCCTTTGTCTAATTTACAAGCATGCCCACAAACCCAATAAGTTATCTATGCGAGGGCAATTCCCTGGGTATTGAATCAAAGACTGAAAGCTGCTGACTTGATCCTGTCCTAGCAGAGAGGGAGGCCCTGGTGGGGTCCCCTGGGACTGCACAAAGGCAGAAGTGTTTTGGGTCAAAAATCATTAAATGACATAGAATGGCTTAGGTTGGAAGGCACTTTAGAGAGGATCTACTCCAAGAGATACCTCTCAACTAGACTTGGGTNAGGGAGGGAGAAGCTCTGCCTGGGCAAGGGGTGAGGGGCTTGTGGCTCCTGCATCTTGGCAAGGGGAGGTTTGGTTCGTGCCCATGGGCTGTTGGCACTGGGAGCATGGTGCCTGCCCAGGAGCCATGTTATATGGTGCCTGCACAGTGCTGGGCATGTTCCTGGTGCTGGCAAGTAATAAATAACAATAATGATTATGGAAGCATCATGCATGTGCCCCTAGGGCTCTGCAGAAAGCCTCTTCAACATCAAAATCCAACTGGAACATTTTCCCCTTTGTCTAATTTACAAGCATGCCCACAAACCCAATAAGTTATCTATGCGAGGGCAATTCCCTGGGTATTGAATCAAAGACTGAAAGCTGCTGACTTGATCCTGTCCTAGCAGAGAGGGAGGCCCTGGTGGGGTCCCCTGGGACTGCACAAAGGCAGAAGTGTTTTGGGTCAAAAATCATTAAATGACATAGAATGGCTTAGGTTGGAAGGCACTTTAGAGAGGATCTACTCCAAGAGATACCTCTCAACTAGACTTGGGTGCTCAAGGCCTCATTCAACCCAGTCTTGAACACTCCCAAGGAGGAGGCATCCACAACCTCCCTGGGCAGCCTATTGCAGAGTCCACCACCTTTGTACTGAAGAACAACTCAAGATCCAGTCTAAACCTGCTGTCCTTCAGCTTGAAAGCATTCCCCCTTGTCCTGTTGCTAGACACTCTTATGAAAAGTTCCTCTCCAGCCTTACTGTAGGATCCCTTCAGGATCCTGGAAAGCAGCTCTAAGGTCTCCCCGGAGCCTTCTCTTCTCCAGGCTGAACAACCCCAGGTCCCTTCACCTATCCACAAACAGAGTCCTTGGATCATCTTTGTGGTCCTCCTCTGGACTTGCTCCAACAGGTCTGTGTCCTTCTTATGAAATCACAGAATGACAGAACCACAGAATCATACACCCACCTCTTTTCTCAGTAGCCAGCAGAGAGGGCACCTTGCCCTTCTGCACACCTGCAGGGAGCCTCATGTTCAACCAAGCTTTCCTGGCACACATAGCTGCATGATGTTTACTGCTTGGGATCAAACTCTGGGATAGATCTGGCCCACCCCTGGCCCTGCCTCTGAACCTATTCATGACATCCTTGGGCTTCTCAGCTCAATTTTTTCAGTGAAGGAGCCCAGAGCAAGTGCTTCTCCCTGCCCCCAGGTTTGACTTTCATATCCTGGCTCCTCAACGTACTCCAGCCTGCGCCGTGTTTAAAATTCAGCGATGTTTGTCGGAATTCAATTACCCCTGAAGATTACACAAAGATTATCAAAGTTGTAAACAGCAGAATATGCTCAGAGATCAATGAAGCGCAACAAAGACCACATTTAACAGGAGAAATAAAAGAAAAAAGCGTGCTGGCAAACTCTGGCAGAGGAGCGTAATGGCGCAGCAGCGTGCTGGAGGTTGGCAAGTAATTGAAATCTATGTTATAGCACAATATATTCCCGTGCAGATTTGCAGCCTTGGAACACAATTTCAGCTCTAATACCTCAGCAATTCATTTGCTTTAAGCAGACCAAGGCTCTGAGCTAGTCCCGTTTAGCATGGCTGCGGAGCACCCGTGCGGGTTGCACGATGGCTGTGGAGCTGCTGCCACGCGTGCCCCAGCTCTGGCCTGGCACCCTTCCAGGGGCAGAAACTCTTCCATGGAGGGAACTCAGTGGGTTGGGGTCAGGAAGATTACTCATAATGAAGCATCTTGTTGGTTTTGGTTTGTTGTTTGATTTTTTTTTTTTTTTTTTGGTAAGAAGGTACTGCCAGCTCTGGAGCTATGCCTGTGGAGTGTTGCTGGGCAGCTGCTGGGGTCAGAACTGTGCCAGCTGCCTCCATGGTGTGCAAGTACAGCCTGTGCCAACAGAACTGCTCTGCTCTGGGGACAGTGCACTGTCCTGGGGATAATGCCCTGCCCTGAGGTGGCAGAATGCCCTGCTCAGGCAAAGGAGCTGCTGCCTGAAGAGCCTGAGCTCTCCTTGGCCAGCTGCACCTCCATCATGTTTTGTGGCTCTCCATTGTCATTCTGGAGGCAAGGCAGCCAGCTGATTTTTCTTCTCTGTAATATATTGCCACTATAATACCAAGTCTAGCAGAACAATGAACTCTGGAGGATGGAGATACCTTCCTCCTGTTTTGCAAACTAAACATAATTTTTATTTTCACTCAGATTTGTGGCTGCTGCAGCAGGAAGCGTGGGGCAGGGAGGAGGGACAGTGCTGGGCAGGGGCTGTGCTCCACCCCTGGGTCCTTCCCTGGGGACCCAGCACTCCTGCTCCTAATCCCTGCTATCCCCAGCAGCATTGAGATTCAGGGGAGGATGCCTCCTTTTGTCAGACACCATGGGGTTTCAGAAGAAACCCTTCAACCCAGATTAATTACTGTTATCTGTACCCACTGGGGCTGGGTCCACCTGCCTGCCTGATGCAGCCAGAAATTTTCATTCCCCTTCTGCCTTTCTCTTTTCTTTTTCTTTTTCTTTCTTTCTTTCTTTTTTTTCCCCCTTTCCCTATTTACTTCTGCTTTAATCTGCATATTATCATCAGTGCAAAGACCTCTGAAATAACATCTGACAAATGATGCCTATTAAAAAAAAAACCTCTGCACTGTCCTCTTTCACCGCCTTCCAATTTGGTCCTGCACTATAACTATGCATCAATAGACAAGCAATATTATGTTAAGAACATGATAAAATACCAGCAGCTTCATAATGGCAGCAGCCAAATGGTAATTTCTGCTTCAGAAATTGGTCATTTATTTTGCTGGTCTGTTCTTACGTTCAAATTAGATGAAGTTTAATATACTGTAAAATTGAATGTATTCTATCCTTTTCAACAAATATGGCATGTATGGGATGATTTATGACTCTTACAAACCTTAAAATGTTAAATAATCTCCCTTTTCCTCTGCCTTAAGTCAGTGATGCCAAATAGTTTAGGTAGAGAGAAGCAAAACTTTATTAGCTCCCATCCTGATCATCACTTTATTTTGCTGCATCCAGAGAGGCAGGAACAGTATTTAACATATTAGACTGAGTTTTAGAAGCAGCCATATTAATTGGTACATTAATTTTACCCTATTAACTGTAATTGGTAGGAAAGAGATTCTTTCCTGGTGAACGTTGTAATTTGTGGTTTAAATTTTTAATGATGGCACTGCAGATGCCTACAGGGGGGAGCTCCTCTCAGCTTGAACCTCCAACCATGCCTGGGCTCCCTTTGGCTGGTGCATTGCAGGGCTTCCCCCTTGCATCCAGGACTCACTGGTCCTGGGCCTCCAGCTTTGCCCCATGCCCATCATGTCCCTCAGTGTACCCTTCATGGGGGGTCTCATATCAGCTCCATCTTGTCTGAATCCAAATGTGCCTCCTCCTGTGCTTCTCCTTCAGAGTCACAGTGCTGGGTGCCATGGGCTGGCTGGGTGTGGGTGCTGCAGGTTTGTGTTTCTTGACCTGCTGCTTCCTGAGGTGTGCGTTAGTGAGATGCTGAGGGCACAAAGGCTGTGGTGACCTCCAGTCGTGACTGCAGGCAGTGTGCCAGCTGCTCCTAGCTGGCCCCTTCTGTCACCCTCCTGCAGGATCCATCTTGGCATTGTCTCTGTGCACGCTCTGGGTTACTCCAAGGGCTGGCAGAGCTTCCTGCAGCACCTTCCAGCTCTGCAAACAGGAGCCTGCTGTATGGCAGAGCAGACAATGAGATCCTCCTGCAGTGCTCTGGACGTAGCAGCCCTTGGAGACATCCTGGCGGTGCCCTGAGGTGGGAGAGGAGTCCTGTTTAAGTCTGAGCTGAATCTGATCTACAAGTTGCTTCCAGACAAGGATATCAGCTCCTCCATGGCATAAGGAGGAGGGAGACAACCTCCCCTGGCTGATGTTGCCCTTGACAAGTTTCTGGGCACAGTTGGTTTGTGTGGTCTGGTGCCTGTTACGTTTTGGAGACACCAGCACAAGGTCCCTCTGTCCCCACAGAGCCAAATCAAGCCAGGCTTTGACCCTTCCAGTGCCCAGCTCTGCCCCGGAGATCAGAGCCAGGATTAGCATTCTGGAGGGGTTTGCTGACAGTGACAATGTGCAAATCCCACCTTGATTTGAAAGTTGGCAATTATGACTCTTAAAGTTAAAGCTTTTGACTATCTTGTGGCATCCAAAGCTTGCAGATGTGCCTTGTGTACATTCAGCTGGTGACAACAGCTCCCCCAAAGCATGGGGAGGTGGGTGGGCTGCAGGCTGCCTTCCCCTGCAGGGCAACTGCTCATCTGGGTCAGGAAACAGTTCCCCTTCCCCAGCTGGACAGCACATCAAACCCTCTCCCAAGGTGTGACCCCAGGACCCCAGGGAAGCCTCTGGGGAGGCTGCCCTGCTATGAGGTGATGGATGATGCAGAATCAGCCAAGGAGCAGAATGAGGGTGACTTCCTCCTGGCTTGTAGTTATTTAAAATCAACTTGTCTCCTTGCCCTTAGCCCTTTCTCTGTTTCCAGATCAGCAGCTTGTCCCTGAGGATAAGCCTTAGAGCAGCACAATCTCCTGCAGACCCCTGGAGCTGCAGCCCTGTGTGCCAGGATAATAGAGAAGCCTTTTATTCTGTTTATTTGCTCTATATAATTTTTCCTGCTCTTGCTGACCCTTCTGGGAAGCGTTCCACCCTTCAGTCTCTCTGCTGGGTGCCAGAATTGTTGAGCTTAGGCTATATTTGCATTTCATATCCTAGTTAAACCAACATCATCAAGGTCAGAACACACTGTTGAATTGGAATAGGCTAAAAGACAGCATCCTCCTCCATGGTACAGGGCAGAGCAGAATCCAGACATCCGTCCCCAGGAGTACCTGTCCTTGCCTCAGCCTGCTCCCCGCAAAAAAAGGAAGGGGCTTCTGCCCCAAACCCTGCCCACTGGGGGCCTTGCAGCTAGAGGGGACTGGGCAGGGGCTGCTCTGCTCTGCATGTTGGAGGTTGCATCCCCAGGGTCTGCTCACAGGCAGGGGTTCCACAACAGGTTTGCCTGCAGCCCAAAGGTCGGAAGGCAGAGCCCTCTGGTCAGCCCTGCTCTGGACATGGTGTAGGGGCAATGTGGGGGTTTTAAGACTACACCAGACTGGTTGGCTCTCCTCTGGGCAAGGCTCATAGCCCCAGCAATATTCCCTGCCCCCTCCAGGAATCTCCTGGGCAGCTAAGTGGCATGGTTGGGCACCCACTTCTGAAGAGGGTAGCATGCAGATGTCATTCCCAGACTTCTGCCTTGCTGCTCTACTGGCCCTGCTCACCACCCCACCCCAGCCAGGGAGGTCTCTCTACTTGGGCTGTCCTTGCTCCAACAACCTTTCCTGCAAACCCTCAGACAGTCACAGTCATGGGTGACAGTCCCTGCAGAGGGGGCAGAGGACCCATGTTTAAACAGTGCTGTAAGAGTATGAGGAACAGGCAGAATGAGAGGAAATGCAAGAAACACAAGAAGTAACCCCCCTGCTCCCCAAAGGAGGCTGGAATTGGTCTCAGAGCATAACCAGAATGCAGAGATGCTGATGTGCATCTCCATGTGTGATGTGTGCTCCGGCAAACGGGCTGTGAGACAGCAGCTGTATGGAGCACACAGCTACCCTAGGATGAATTTTACATCCGTGCAAGCAGTCTGTCTTTCATTAAGGAACGTTTCTTACAGAAAAAGCAGCTGGATTTCTGATGTGAAAAAACAATTCTGCTCAAGACTGAGAGCTGTTTAGAATAAACGCCAGACACTGTGTGATGGAGACATTGCATGGAGACTTAATGCTGGTCACATCTCTCTTCTCTGCCAGTAAGTCAAGGATGTGTCTTTGCTATTGTATTTGGTGACTCATCTTTCAAATAATCATCTCTGGAAGAATTCTGTGCCAAGATGAAAAAATGCCTGGCTTCCAGAAGTGTGTGTGTGTGTCCATGAGCATAGCCCAGGAGGGGGCTGGGGGGCAGCTCTGCTCGCCCCCCCAGTAGTGTCAGGGCGGTGGGCACACAGACTGGCTTGACCTGCTTGCCAGGGCAGTGCCTGCTTTGGCACAGGGTGGGGAGGGAATGAACACAGATCCTGGCAAGAGGTAATACTGCCTTGTGCAGGCCCCACTTATTACGATTTGGCTGGAGAAGAGGGTCAGGCAGGCAGCCGCAGTCCACCAGCAAACCCTGGGTGTGGAGTAGCCAGCAGCTCTCTGCCATGCCTGTGTGCGCCCACCTGCCTCAGTGCTGGAGGCCAGGACCATGCCAGCTTCCTACCCACACCTGGAGATTGTCTCATCCTCAGCAAAATATGCAGATTAGCTGAGTAAGTGGAGAGCTGTATGCTAATTAATTCAACACACTCACTGTTCTCTAACATCAAACCTACGTGGGGAGGGTGTGCTGGCATCCGCCTCCCCTGCAAAGCATTACCTGGCTGCTCAACACAACTTCCACAAAGTTATTAACCACTCAACAAGGTGAAGGGAGAGGAGCTGCAGGTGCTGCGTGGGCGAATCCCCAGCAGCTGTACCAGTGGAGAGAGCAGGAGTCCTCGGTGGCACCTCCAGCAGCAAATGCGTGCCTGACGATGCCGAAATGTGCCAGCAGCAGGTTCTTTGCAACCCACAACAAACCCGGAGTGTGAATGGCCCAGAGACTAGCATGGCCAAGCAGCACAGGCTGCCAACATCACCTCCATCTGCTCCAGATCATCTGGGCAGCAGGTAATGGAATGGCTGGTGTCATCAGCACAAGCACGGTGGGGACAGAGCTGTGCTTCTGCAGGAAGCTTTAAAAGCGACTCCACAGGCTGCTTCACCTAAGGCACGGGCCAGGGTGAGATACTCTCACATCTGAAATGAGCACAGCCCCGAACCGTCTCTGTCTGGGCAGTTCTGTGCCTCATCAGGGAGAAAGCAGCCTCTGATGTGAGAGGAGCTAACGTTGTGAGGCTTCCCTACAGTGGGAGCAGACCCAGGTACTGCAGCCTGCGGACACCACCCTGTGCCGCCGCTTCATTCTGCCACTCTCCAGATTCGCAGCTCCTTCTGCTCCTTCTCTGCTGGGATAGGGGCTGGCACTTCCAGGGCTGCAAGCCTGCCTGGAGCGAGAGTAGCAGGTGCTTCCAAAGGGACATGTGCTGCCAAACGAGTGCCAGGGCTGCCAGTGCTGCCCAGGATACAAAGCAGCAAAGCCCCACAGCAGGAGCATTTGCTATCACCTGGGCACAGCTGGGAAGAGAGGCTGGAAGAGGCAGCTTCAAAAGCAGGGAGAAAAAGGCTTTAGCAGGAGCAACTTGACAGCTGCAATCAGGCCAGGAACTGAAGGAGCTGAGGAAAGTAAGACACAGCTGGGTGGAGGAGGACTGGTCACAGGCAGAGCACAGCTCCTAAGAGATCCTATGCACGAGCACACACATCTACACCTCCAGAAGCCCTGTACTCCTGCGGGCATCCAGCATGAGCACAGGCTGAGGAGCTATTATTGGCCTGGTTCTTTGCTAATACATTCAAAATACAAAATGCCTTTCCACCTGAAACTAAAATGGGAACTGCACCTGACTGAGGCCAGTGGTGGGACTGCACTGGGGCTCATAGAGCAGCTTGCAAGGTGCCTGGGCACATGGGAACATCCTAAACACACTTGGGTTATGACAAAGCATGGGCTTTGATGGGAAGACTCCTTCCCTATGGGTAACACCTCCAGCAAGGTGCAATTCAGCTTGTTCACTCCATGGCAAGGAGGAAAGAGTCTCTTCCACTGCAGAGTTTGAGTCAGCTCCCAGTCTGCCTCTTCCTCTCCAGCACTGGCTTGTGCTCAGTACTCTTGGGAACGCCTGACCCATGTGTTCTTGTCGCGACTCTGGCTCACGCTGCTCGCAACTCTTGTGTCTTGTGGTTAAAATAATAAAGTGAATGCTGCAGGTTTTGACAGGACCCAAGGTTGATTTCTGGTCTGAGAGCTCTGCTGCTGCAAACAGAGCAAGACAGATGGACAAGCCGGTGGCATATGCCATTCCCCCTCTGAGTTGCATGAAAAGACATTTTCCCTAATAGAATAGGGATAAAGCTCACAGTTCTCAGGGCATTCGAGTGTTTCTAATGTATGTCTCTGGGAACATGAGCTTGGTTTTTGGTGTTTGAGTTTTGGTGGTGGTTTTTTTTATCTTTCTGAGAGTAATTCTCATATTGTAAACCTAACAAATCTGCTTTGCCACGCAAGTTGTCATACCTGGAAGGAAAACACCAGACTTACGATTTTATTATTAAATCTTGCTAGAAGGAAATGTTATTTAAACTATTTTCCTATCTTACCCTGTAGAGATGGCCCTCAACCAGATGGATGAGCCAAGCAATTGCTGATGTGTGTGTGTGTGTGTGTGTGTGCGCACTCCAGATCAGGAGCTGCAGCTCTCCAGAAACTGCAAAGTCCCTCTCAGCAGGATCTCCTCTTCTGTGAACTCTGACAGATTGTGTGAACTGGAGAGTGGCCAAACCACAGCCCGGGTAAGGAGCCTTTTTCCACAGTCACTAATGAACTGCCTTTGCAGGCTGCTGTCACGCCAGGCAGAGGCTGTGCTGGTGCCAGTGCTCAGGATTAAGAAATCGCTGCAGTTGGCTCAGGAGGTGCAGCTGGCTTTTAAGACAAAGCAAACTTGGGAGCAGTAAAACCTTCTCTAGGCAGTAAACCTTTGTTAGACAAACAGGCCAGTCCACAAAGGGCAGCCAAAATCATTGGTGCTTGGGCAAAACTCCGTTGGTTGCTCAGCCTCCTTGAAGGAGATCATCTGCTTAGAGTCACTCAGCTTCGTCTGCCAGGCTTCCAGCAGTGCCCACTGCCCAAGTGCTCTTGAAGCCATGGGACAGTGTGGAGCAGATGGTCACAGTGTGGAGAAATTAGATTAAATTAGCAGGAATTAACTGTGGGGCTGAGGACAGTGAAGGTGCTGACCCCTTCTTTTCCCTCTGCTCTGTGCTGGAGGCTGAGTGCCCTGCTCCTCTGCACAGAATCATAGAATCAATCTGGGTTGGAAGGGACCACAAGGACCATCTAGTTCCAAGCCCCTTGCCATGGGCAGGGACACCTCACACTAGATCAGGCTGTCTAGAGCCTCATCCAGCCTGGCCTTAAACACCTCCAGGGATGGGGCTTCGACTACCTCCCTGAGCAACCCATTGCAGGGTCTCAAGGACGTATCAGGGTGCCACCTAGTGCCAGACCCACCCGGCTATGAGGGACACTGGGCACATGGGTGCTGCTTGCCAGGACATGGTGAGAGAAAGACACCCACCTGTGTGGGGCACAGCAGCCCTGGAGCAGATGGGAATCCTTCTGTTGTCTTCCATAGCATTACTGGAACGTGCTGCATGGTCGTGGACTGCACTCCCGTCCCTTCATCAGTGAGAAGGGAAATGGTGCTGGTGTGTCCTGGGTGCAGAGGCAGTGACTGCTTTGTCTCATGGTGCACAATCTCTCACCACTGTGCAGCATGCTTGCCCAGGGTCTATCTCTGGCCTGTGTTTGACCCTGCCCAGGGCCCCAGACTCCTCTGTTCTTAGATCCCTCTGCTGCAGACTGAGGGGCAGGGAGCACAGGGTGACTGTGTCTTCAGTGTCCCTGGCATGTGCTGAGGATGGGGCACAGCAAGAGTGCAGCAGGTGAGAGTACCCACCCGAGACCCTGCTGGTCAGGTTCATGGGCACAGCTGGCTTCTGCTGTGAGCAGCCAATGTGCAGCAGAACCCAGGCCACCAGCACTTTCCATGTGCAGGAAAGTCCCACAAGAAAGGAAACACCAACGGGCTTCGGCTAGCGGAACTAAAAGCTGCAGGTCACAGACATGGTGACAAACCTTTAAAGTATTACTCAGAGGGACCAGTGTCTAGGGATTTGTCATCTCAAAGGAAAGATTCCCTGAAAAAAGATGAACCTGTCAGAGGACTTGCTCTCAGCTCCTTATTCTGCTCAGATGAAATCCTTCAAGAGGGGAGAGCAGTAGCCCTCAGTGACCTGTGCATTCCTCACTCCTTTCATCAGCTGCAGCTTCCTCTCCTGTGTCTTTCTAGGAGAAGGGCAAAACCCATCCATTAGCTTTCCCTTGTTAAGCCAGGGCTGAAGCCCAGCAAGGCTGGGTGCTGTGTGGGGTCTCCGGGGAGGGGGGAGAATGTCAGTCTCTGGGGAGAGACAGCAGAGCACCAGCAGATCTGCCCAGGGCTAGGCTAGTGGTGACCATGGGAGGAGCACATTTTGGGTGGCACCCAGCAGAGTGAGGTGAGCTGCCCTGGCACCACTCACCCCTTGTCTTCTCCTGGGAAGTGCCATCACCCATGGCCATGCTCTATTTCACCTCCACCTTCAAGGGGCTGCAGGCCTGCCTGCTCTGTGGTTCCTGCTGCTTGGGCAGCACCAGCCCGCTGGTGGCACACTGGGCCCACAGACTCTCAAGACAAGCTTTGAAGGATGCTTACAGCATTAATGGGTGTATTTATAACTGTTTATCTCTGTCAGTTGGGTGGAAAATTGCCAGCTGTGTCGTTTGCCTTCATTACACAGACATCTCTCGTGTTAGCCGGATCAGTGCCTTCAGGCAGTGTCAGCACCAGGGAGAAGATTGTTTCTTCTGTGTGGTGTTTGTGGCACCTGCTTAGAGAGCGTGGGGAACAGTGTCCTGGAGACAAGTCTCTGTACAGGACAACTCTCAGTCCCCCACTGCTCTGGATATTAGTCTGGAGGAATGAAAAGGGAGGGCAGAGCTGAGAGGCTCCTAGTTGGGGCTATGGAACAGCCAAGTCCCTCTGGGCTGGGCGCTGCAGCCTTGGGGAGCAGAGCCCTGCTCCTCAGGCTGGTCACCAGGGATGAGATGGAGAACATAGCCACGGATGGGGAGGATGGATGGAGTGGCCAACGTGGAATGGGGCTGGTGTAGCTGGGATTGGTTGGCTGAAGCACAGCTGCCCCTTTCCAGGGCCATGATCTGCCATTTCCATTATGCCAGAATCTCTGGGGCAAGGGACCACCCTGGGGCTGTGTCCTGAGCTCAAATACAGGTTATAGTGCCCACTAGTGCCCATTAATTTACTCTTCTTCAGAGCTGTGAGGTCCAAACGAACACACTACTTCAACACAGCCACTTCTGTGGCTGTGTCCTGGGGCCGATGTCACATGCCACTCACTGTCACTTTGGAGACATCAGAAAACCCTCCAGTTGGGACCATTCACCAGCTGTGAGAAGTGCTGAGGGGAAGGTAAGGGGTTCCCAGCTGGGCAGGGGTCCTGGGAAGCAGACACCCTGTGTGCAGGAGAGGCACCCCAGCACCACACTGCCATTCCTCCCAACACAGAACAAGGGAGAAAGATAAGAATAGCTTAAACAGAAAGAAAGTGTTCCAAATAAAATGGTTTCCCCTCGTTTCCCATGATAGAGTGAAATTTCTTCACGGCCAGATAGTCAGAGTAGAGTCCATTACACTCCATGCTTTTTGCCTTGAAACATAAATAGCTGCATATCATATAAGTGTTTGTTATGAGGAAATGTGTATGCTGGAAAAAGTTAGACATTAAATCATTATTTCATGCAGAAAGATATTGCTAAAGGGAGAGGATTACTTACTATGTTAATTCTGTCCTTCAGCTACCCGCACATCTCACTGCACAGAATGACTACAGTCACCAAACGTGGCGTTGAAGCAATCCTGGTTCCTCTCACTTCACATTTCCTCAGAGGCTGTGCAGATGGTTCAGGTCTTTCCATGCCCAGGTACTGCACAGAGGGCAGGGGGGCATCTGGACAGCGGGGTGAAGTGCAGGAGGGGTCTGCAGGAGAGCAGACCCACCTCTGAGGATGAGGAAAGGGGAAGGGATTCAGTTCCAGACCCTTTCCTTCCTTTCTCACACAACTGCTGGAGTGCAACAGATGTCAGCCTCCACCCGAAGGGCACCTCAGCCATGTGGAGGTGATGCCCACGCTGACCATGAGCCAACAACGCAGCTTTCCCTGCCAACACAGGAGCCAAGCGCTGGCCATGCAGCTTGTCCTGCAGCACTGTGAGTTAGCAGCCAAGAAATGTCCCCTTCCCAGTGTCTGGGGTCTCTTAGCTGTGCACAGTCCCTGCTGTCCCCTGCCCAGGCTCCCAGCTTGGCATAAGGTAAAGCTTGGCCGTGGTCTTCGGAGAGTGCTGGAGTCCATGGTGCTCCTTTCCTGGGGTGTCTGGCATGGATGAGCTGTGTCCTACATGTCCTGGAGCAGCTGTGGGGCTGGGCAGTGGTGGCATGGGGAGCTCTGTGCATTACTCTGCAAAGCCCCAGTGGCTTCCTCCTCTGCCATCCCAGAGCACCGCCAGGGTAGAGCAGATGTTCCTGGTAATGTGAAGGTAAATCCTTCTGATTTGGCAGCTTTTGTCCCTGCATGGAGTGCATATGGGCAAGTGCTCAACTCCTTTGGGCTATTGTATTATGCCTAAAAATATCCAAAATATCCCTGTTGGTGGTATAAAGCAATAGTGAAGAGACTCTCAAATTGTTTCTTCTGATTTCGAGGCTTGTACCTGAAGTTAGAACAGCTTCTTAAAAGGCATCAAGAATTTTCTGATTTTATATTTTTCTCCAGCAAGTGACTCATAGAGGTCACCAAACACCCCTCAAAAAATCAAACCCTGAGCAAAAGGAAAGCTGGAGAGGTGAGAGAATTGCTTTGTTTTATGTTTCTGCCTGGCACAACTGGGATGCAGCAGCCTGTTGGTACAAGGCACAAAATCCACCACACGTACAGGGGTCACAGGAAGCCAGCAGCAGGAAGGGGAGGCAGCAGCAGAGGGCAGGGAGCTGGGAAAGGGAGGTTTGTTCAGGTTTGGGGGGGGGGTTTTGTTTGTTTTTGGTTTTGTTTTTGTTTTGTTTTGTGCTGATGAAGCTCTAACAGGTCATCGTGGGTTTGTAACCTAGGCAGCTAAAAAAATGCCCAAGCTGCTCTTCTCCTGGCTCATGTGTCAGGAGGACTCACTGCTCCAGTATGAGAGAGCTGGAGCTCCTGCTTGGTTCTCTGGTTTCCTCTTTGCTGATCCAGACGCAGAGCTCAGTGCTGCACATGGGCTGGGGAAAAGCAACGAGCAACAGGGTCTTCTATCACCATACAGTATGTCATCCTTATTCAAAGGGCTCTGTTTGAGACCTGGCATCGGCACATCCAGAGCATGTTGCATCTTTGCTGGTACCTCTTCAATCTGGTTCACAAGACATCCTGGAGGATGTGACCTTGGAAGGCAGGTGGAATATCGAACCTGCATAATCACAGCATCTCTGCATCAGTGGCAGCCTGTTGGGTACAGGGCAGTTAATAAATAATGAGGATGTCAGAGATAACAGCAGGAAAGTGGGAGCAGGTAACAGCTTTGCAGCCAGCTTCCTGACAGCCGCCTGGCAACGGCCAATTACCAGGCACATGCCTCCGACCAGCCCGGTGCCAGGACTAGGGCTTTTGTGGTGCCAGCACCGGGACAGCCCACAGCACCGAGGCCACAGCACATGTTCCCCAGTGTGGAGGGAGCAGATGACTGCTTTGCAGAGCTGAGTCTGTCTTCTGGGGAGCAAAACCCTGGAGAGGGCGAAAGGCTCCAGGCTGGAGTGATGGAGAGAAAACAGCAGCGCGTTGCCAGGAGGAGCGATGCTGGGGCCAAACATGAAGGGGCGTGCAAAGGGTGACAATGCCCTGCATGGAGCAGGGGAAGGAGACCCTGCAAGGGACAACTGAAGCAGCTAAAAGTGGGACTTGCTTCCTCAGGGCTTGCATGAGAGGGACCCATCAGCCCTGCCCCCACCGCTGCCGAGGCAGATCGCTCTGTGCCTGCTCACACAAGGGGTTGTGTGGAGGGCAGAGGGCTGGGTGATAGGTTGCACTGGATGATCTTGGAAGTCTCTTCCAACCTGGTCGATTCTATGATTCTATCATGTCACATCTCAAAGAGCTGCATTCTGACTACTTCCGAGGTGTAACTGATCTGCTGACCATCTTTTTAAGCCTCTGGTAAGAGGGGACTGCTTTCCAAAGAGCAAAATCTGCACCAGAATGATCTTGATTTGAATAAGAAGCACTCCATCCTTGTTTGGTAAATACACCCAGTGTTAATGGTGCTTAATGGTGCCTGTAATTGGTGTCGAAAGTTATTTAAAAGTAAATTTACTAGAAAATAATTAGCAATTTTATAGTTCACTACTTCCTAATTTTGTTGATAAAAGTTTTTTCAGTGGTTTTTATCAGATGACACAATAGGGCCGTGCTGTGAAATGGCTTTTTTTTTTTTTTTTCTTCTTTCTTTCCAAACTAGCAGGAAATTGTGCACAGAAAATAAGATGAAAAAATTTTCCTCCTAATTTCTTTGCCTGGCAGCTGGCCCTTGCTTGCCTTTTATGATCCAATGATTTTACACAGCAACAGCAGCAGCAGCAGCAGCAGCAGCAAAGTGAAGCTTCCTGGGCATTGTTCAGGGATTTGTTCTTTGCCACCGTGGGAGGTGCATCCCAACCTGTGAGGTCAGTGGGGAAAGCTGTGCCCCACCGCGGGGACAGTGCTGCTGTGCCCCACTGCAGGGCCAAGCTCATCAGAGGGACATGGACACATCCTGCTGTCCCCCATCAGAGGGACATGGACACATCCTGCTATCTCCTACTGCAGGACTGCAATTGAGACAGCTCTGGATCTGGGGGCCAGTGGCTGGTCCCTCCCTGAAGAGGAAAGCAGGCCTTCTGCTCTCCATGAGTTCCTGACCTGATCCCATGCAGAAGGTCTCTCAGGATGATGCCCAACAGGCTGGGAACTCCCCCAGCTGCCCAGGTGGTCCTGGTCCTAGGCCTAGGTACTTGTCCTGGCTGTGGCATGTGCCTTCCCCCAGCCCTTTTGGCACTGATGGGGCCACATCCTGCTTGGTGTCTGGACTGGCTGGTGGTAGGTCTTGGCCAGTGCCCACCATGGTTTGGCTGCTGGAGGGTGTTGTTGCTGCTGGGGGACGTGCAGGAGAAAAGGAGCAGAGAAATGCAGCTGCTACAACGTTTTATTGTTTAGTGCTGTGGGTTCAAGTGTTCAGTTGAGGATTTTCATACTCAGGTACAGAGTGACACTGAAAGACAGACACGTATGGGAGGAGGTGAGAGCACAGCAGTTTGGTTTCATTAAAAAAACAAAACAACACACCCTAACTCTCCATTTCCAGTCTCTGAACCATGAAGTACCAGCTTTTCCAGAACAATGAATCACCCAGTCTGTGTATAAAATTAAATATAATTTATGCTTTGCTAATTGAAATCAAATACAAAATTCAATTTCCTGTGTATACTAATGCTGACATTTAAATAGTTTAAAAAAAAAAAAAAAAAAAAAAAAGAAGAAAGTGTTATTAACCTGACTCTCTCATATGGCAGGCCACTGGCTGCCAGCCAGGAAAGACCCCCTGCCCTGCCAGCCCCTGCTTTGAGTGTGGCAGTGGCAGGGTACACAGCTCAGGAAAACAGAACAGGATACCCCCTGCAGAGCCCTCCATGTCCCCAGCCCATGCTGGCTGGCACATCCCACTCCCTGCCAGCACCACCAAGGGGCTGATGGCATGTTGGTGGCACCCAGAGGGGTCTCGTTTCACCATGCTGGGCCTCATCTCCCACCCAGGTGCTCAGTGGCTCTTCCCGAGCTGGAGATGGCACCAGTATCAAAAATAAACCTCTGGAGATATGGCAGAAAGAAAGGGAGTGAGAGTAGAGGCAGGGGAGTGAGGCATGGGCAGGCCCAGCACCACCAACTATGGGGTGGCTCCTTCTGGGGATGGGGCCCTGCTGTGGCTACCCCTCTCTGGATCCCTCCTCCACATCCTCACTCCAGCTGCAGGACTGAGCCCCAGGCACAACTGCACCTAGTGCCACTGCAGGATGGCTGCTCCTGCTTGGCCCAGCACACACCATGGCTTCCCCACTGGGGTGCTTCACTGAGCTGTAGTTCTCAAACACATAGGTTTGGATCTCCTATCCTTCCAGCAAGGAGCACAAGGAGAACAGTGACAGTGGTTTGATGGCAGTCAAGGACCAGAGGTGCTTCCCAGGGAAGCTGGCCTGAGCTGCCCAGGGACACGTGATGGGGCAGGGCTCAGACCAGACCAGACCAAGGCTGGGTTTGCAGGGATACCTGCTGGGTAGGGAGGAGGTCTCAGGGGCTCTTCCAAGTGTAATGAGACCCATATCAGAGAAAAGCTGCTCCTGGTTAAGCTGTGGATGAAGTTTGACTGTCCAAGCTTTGGCCACAGAGGTGTTGCCCAGTACCATACTAATGGCTGCAACAGCTGTGGTCACACGCAGTGCCAACCTGCCAGATTTTGGCCATGCCATGAGCCAGGGCAACAATCCCCCAGAGCTGAGCCCCTCCAGCAGAGCCAGGGCCACTGGTCCCTGCATTTCCCCCAGCAGGCTCCACTCACAGCCAGCAGTGCTAACAGAGTCACGGCTGCAGCACCCTGGAACAGGTGAAAACGTCTGAAAGTCCCTGTGCTGAGGGGCCTGGACCAGCCCCTTGTCCTCTGACTGACTCCTTCAAGCAGCTTGCACCAAACTGTGGGACAGCAGCTCTCACCTAGGAGCTGAGCTGACATTTCAGTGAGACACTGTGAAATAATTCCTATTACACACTTCCAAATTTCACGTAAGAATTTGTGGGTCTGTGACACCTGTGTTATGTCAGGAGATGCTTTTTTAATCTAATCAGGCTAATAGGAACTAAGGTGGTGTGAGCAGGGACCTTGCAGTGTCCCTCCAGCCTGGCCCACAGTGACCATTTTCCAAACAGCTTCAGTTCTTTTTCACCCAGTCCGAGGCTCCAGCAGCACTTCAGGGCGTAATGAACCACGCGACAGGCTGCGAAAGCCAGAGCAGGCTCAGCTCGTTACCCAGGCGTTTCACTTGCTTGCCTGGATCAGCAGGGATTTCTTCCCACCTTAATCAAAACTGAGTCTCCCACAGCAATCTCACACCGCACCTCTACTGCCTTCCAACAGCCAGGGACCTGCCACTCGAAAGGGGAAGAGGGACACAGCTGCACTCCCCTCGAGCCATCCTCACCACGCGTGAAACTGAAGCAGGCACCCGATGATGTCTGAGTGCCATCAGAAGTCACCCAAGCAAAGGGAACATTGCAGCAGCAGCAGCAGCAAGCAGCTCCATGTTTTCTTTTATTTCCCCTCTCTGGCTGGTTTTCTCTGTGTGACGGTGCTGAGAACAGCACAGCTGTGTCAAAGCACTGCTGCTCTGCTCTCCACTGCTTCCAGTGCGCAGCTCCCAGCACCTCGCCGGATGAGCCAGCTGGGATATGTGTTTATTCCACAGTTTCTACCAGGATTTGCAAAAGTGGTTGCCTTGGTCATTTCCCCTAGAAAGTACACATACTTGTGCAGAGCCATGCTCACCCTCAGAATTGATTGCTGAATTGGAATTCTGAAGTGGAGCTGCTCCCCTGTTCTGCCAACCTGTCAGCAGCAGGCAGCGGAGATCATGTTTTCAAGGTGCAAATGAAGGGCAGTGCCAGGGACCCCAGGGATCAGTCCTGCCCAGACCCTACACTGGGGCTGTTCCCACACCTCTGTCCTGTGGTGGGCCATCCAGTGCCCATCAGGAACACCTGGCTCCAAACCATGGAGCAGGGCATGGCACAGTCTGAGTGGGAGGCGCTGCATGGGCTCTGCACTGTGCCTTGGCAGCTTGGCCATGCAGCGAGGCCCTGGTGTGCTTCGAGCTTGTGCCTGGGGATGGTCCCAGGAGTGGGGGCGTCTGGGGGAGGCCCCAGTTCTGATCTCACTGAGCATCCCAGCAAAGCAGGAATGACTCTCTGCCAGTGGTGGGGATGCACCCATCAGCTGGAGGAGGATCAGGCCATGGTGTTTTGTGGCACTTGGTAAATAGGAGTTCTAGTGCAACGAGTAATTGAAATGTCTGGTGCAAATGAAGTTCCTGTAAATAGTTCCTCTGCAGCATAACTGGCTTGGTTCCTTCCACACACAAGTACCAATGTGCATGTGAATGCATGTGTCCTGAATTCACCAGATCTGATGCTGCTGTTTGGGCAAAACTAAAAGCCAGGGCAGGAGAACTCAAACCTATGGGTTTGTCCCAGTGCTGCTGGGTTTTGTGAGCCATGCTCCTGCCCAGCTGCATGTGGCAGGAGGTGCTGGTCCTACCTGCCTGGCTGTGAGCAGGACACCAGCAGCAAAATGTTGAAACAAATGCTTCCTTCTCCTCCCAGCCACCCCACCTACTCCTCAGCCCATGTGCAACCTGAGGTGACATGCCACTAAGTTTCCAGAGCTGGAATCTTGGAGCAGCTTGGCCTGCAACCCTGACAGCGCAAGAGTCTTGCACTTGCAAGGCTGAGCCTCAGATCTGAGCAAATTTTGGGTCTCTAAGGATGATTCTCATCTCGAAAGAAAAGAGCTTTCTTCCTGATGTCGTGGTTCTACTTATCACTCTCTTCCTGCTCCCACTGGAAATCCTGGCCTGTCATTTGGTAGAACATGACATTGAAGGGTTTGTAAAACTTCCGCAGTCTGTGGATGACATCTGGGTCAATTTTGGGGTGAGTTCGACCCTTGGACTTGCCCAAGCAGCGGGGAGCGCTGCTGTCCTCTGGCTTCTTTAGACAGGGGAATCCCTTGGTTTTATTAAAATAAAAATGTTTCTCTGTCACAATCCTCTTGAGGCCTAAGAAGTCCTGAACTTTGGCCATCTCCCCAGCTGGGTCAGTGATGAGCCTCTCACCACTGACAAAAAGGATTTGGGAGAGGGGGAAGTACTGGAGCCAGTTCTCCAAGTGCAGGGCATAGATCCCGATGCGGATTGCACTCCAGGAGGCATCGATCAGCCCCAGGGTCCGGTTCTTGAAGGCCAGCACCTCAAAGGTGGGGATCTCTGGCTTCTTGGAGAGCGTCTGCGTGTAGTCGGAGATGGCCCTGGTGACAGGGTTCCTCACCACCACGATCAGCTTCGTGTCCTTGGCCATGGAGTGAATGCGCTTGGGGGCCTCGTTGGTCACAAAGTAGCTGGGGGTCTTCTCCATGGTGATCTGCCCCTCCAGAGTCTTGGGCATCACATTCCTGCGCAGAAGCAGAGGAGGGGTGGTTAGCAAGGGGCCAGGCAAGGGCAGACACCTTGGCGTCCCTCCTGCCCCAGGCAGGTGCTGGCAGAACACTCAGGAGGAGGAGGGATGCTGCCATACCAGTGTGCCACAGCGACCAAAGCACTTCTGGCTTTGTCTCTTCTCGGCCAAAGCATTCGATGAGCCTTGGTAGCACACTGCACAACCTGTTCGCCATGGGCACGTGTAGGCAGAAGTTAATTGGCACTAAACCTGCACAATACCTGTCTGCTCAGCAGCCAGCTGCTGCCAGGGGCTCAATTAAGCCCATTCACTTCAGAGCCTTGTAGCAGAGTGGTGCAGTTAGGATTACACAAGACCTTTTTGTTATGATGACATGCTTTTAAATGTCTCAGCTAATAAAACTTAATACAGAATAAGATCCCTTGCTTCTAGTACAATAATTAAATTTATTTACTATCTTGTGTGTTAGAAAGAATGACTTTTCTTTTATCTCTAATTCACATGCTCTGTCAATAATTAATCGCTGCTGGGTTTTGAGCTTCCCGTGCAAGCACTTTTATTAGCCAAAAGGAATTCGCCTGCTGGATAAATTAGCATGGAGCAAGAGTTTCCTGGATAGCGTATTACCATTTGTAAGGTGGAACTGCAGCCAGATAGCATTTATATCTAAGGAAATGAAGAGGTAAACGCTTGTCCCAGCTGCCCCCAGTTAAAGATTATCATAGCAAGCCAGAAGGTGTTAAATGATGTCCCTGCAAGAGCACTACAGCCACTTTTGCAGCTCCTCAGCAGCTGTCTGGAGGGCAGTGCCATGAGTCAATTACCCACCCACCTTCAGCTCCTACATGTGTCATGGACATGGCCAGCCCCAGCCATGCCTGCCCTGTAGGGCTCCAGTCTGGGCCTCTCTGTGTCATCTGAAGCAGAAACACTAAAAAGAATGGTAGGGGTTAGACAGGACCTCTGGAGATTATCCAGTCCAATCCTGTGCTAAAGCAGGTTCACCCACAGCAGCTTGCCACAATGTTTGCATTCTCTCCAGAGAAGGACACTCCACAACCTCTCTGGGCAGCCTGCTCCAAGGCTCCAGCACCCACACGGCAAAGAATTTTCCCCTCTTCAGATGGAACCTCCTGGGTCCCAGTTTGTTCCTGGGTCCCAGTTGTCCCTTGTCCTGTCACTGAGCACCACTGAGAAGAGTCTGGCCCCATCCTCTTGCCTCCTACCCTTTAGCTCTTGCTGAACATTGATTAGATTCCCTCTCAGGCTGCTCTTCTCCAGGTTCCACAGACTTTCTTCCTTGCAGAGATTTTCCAGGCTCCTCAGCATCTTTGCAGCCTTTGTTAGACTCCCTCCAGTAACTACTGCCTGTCTCTCTTGGACTGGGGAGCCCAGGACTGGATCCAGCACTCCAGGGCCTCCCTAGGGCAGAGTAGAGGAGGACCCTGCTGGTCAGACTCCATGCAGCCTAGGACACCATTGGTCCTCTTGGCTGTGCCAGCACATTGCTGGCTTATGGTTAACAAGGCTGCTTCTTAAGTGTGTTTTACCAGCATTTTTAGCTTAACATTTTCAAACACCCCTGCCAAGGCACACCCACACAAAGTGTAGTTTGTTTAACCTGCTGTTGGCTAATTTGCCCCAGAGACACAGTTCTTGGTGGTGCTGTGTCTGGGGAGGACTGGCCAGGTGCCCTGCAGCAGACACAGAGGGTGGCAACACTCAGGGGCCTGCAGGTTCATCCCTTCACATTGCAACTATTTTTAATACAAACATATGGTGAGCAACAATGTCAACGGGCTGGAAATGGCTCTGTGAGAGCACCTTGGCCGCTGGCAACCGCAGTGCTGCTGACGTCAAAGCTCCAAGCTGCAGGATGCAGCCATTCCAGAAACTAGGCAGCTGAGCCTGTGAGCAGTTGTGGCTGGCAGGGCCCAGCCAGCCTGGCCTGCAGAACTGCCTTCTGTTTGTAGCTGCTAAATCACAGAATCACAGAGTATTAGGGGTTGGAAGAGACTTCGAGAGATCATCCAGTCCAACCCTCCTGCCAGAGCAGGATCACCTAAAGCAATGTGTCCAGGTGGGTTTTGAATGCCTCCAGAGGCGACTTCACAGCCTCTCTGGGCAGCCTGTACCAATGTTTTGTCACCCTCATAGTGACAAAGTTTTTCCTCATGTTCACATGGAACCTCCTCTGCTCCAGCTTGCACCTGTTGCCCCTTGTCCTATCACTGGATATCACTGAGCAGAGCCTGGCTCCATTCTCTTGACACTGCCCTGCGCAT
The DNA here is from genome assembly GCA_013399055.1 of Ramphastos sulfuratus. NCBI lineage: Eukaryota > Metazoa > Chordata > Aves > Piciformes > Ramphastidae > Ramphastos > Ramphastos sulfuratus. The sequence continues at coordinate 201,267 of WBNM01009377.1, read as the reverse complement.
CTTTATCAACATGAATGAGGTCACCTCTCAGTTTTCTCCTCTCCAGCCAACGGGACCCAGCTCCCTCAGTCTGTCCTCATGCTCAGCTGTTTTACACCTCCCCACAATCTGAGTGCTTCTTGCTGGTACAATCCTTTCACTTAGGAGCTGCCAGGTCTCCCATCAAGGTGACAGTGAAGGTTAGTTTTGTGCTGCCACAAGGCTGCTCCAGCCTTTTTGGATGAAGTGGTCAGAGGGTCCTGTGGCTCCCCTGCTTCCTGCAGAGAATCTCCAGTTGAGTCCTAGCAATGGAGGTCTTAGAGGAGTAGGGCTACAGGAATCCAGCTCACACATTTCAAGGCCAGCACAGTGATGGTCAGACTGTGCCAGGGAGCTCATCCCTCTAGCACTGTGTCCCTCTAGCACTGTGTCCCACCAGAGCTGCCTTCTCGACACAGCAGTCCTTGCACTACCAGCTTGTCCTGCTCCCAGCCTTTCCATGGTGCCCACAAAATACCAGTGTGGTTGTGTAAAATCTCCTCTTCAATTTTTCCTCTTTTAATATATTGCTTAACAAACTTGGAACTGAAGTGTTAGAACTTCTGCATGGAAATTAGATTTCAGCCTTGGTATGACAGTGGGAGGAAGGAGTGGAGCTGAAGGGAAAGAGGGCTGGCAGCTGCTGGGGGGTTCAGCACTGCTCTGTGCAGCTGCTTTCACGAGCCCCAGTACCAACTGCCAGCTTCTGAGGAGTGCAGGAATCCACTCCCAGTGAGGACTGGCACTGGAAACCACTCTGGCTGTGGCTGGAGGAGGTTTCCATCCCTTTTGGAATGAACACTGCCTGGACAGCCACAATCCCTGCCCCGAGGAGCATCCAGAAGAGGAGTGGGAGGCCTTGCTGAGAGCCCAGCTGAGCAGCATCTGGCACCGGGGGCTGTGCAAGAACAGGCGGAGGAGCGAGGCAGAGAGCTGACACCAGGGAATAAAGGCACTTCCAATCCAGTGCCTCTGCCCCGGGCACTCCCACAACAGGTTTGTATTGAACCATTAATTACCAGAATCAATCTGTTACTCTTCTGTTTCTTGCTCCACAAAACAGCTATTTTATCATCAGCTGCAGCTAGCATTGGGCTGCCCCTCCCCTGTAAGGGAGCTGGCTGCAGACACCTTCTGCCCTGCTGCTGGCTGCCCCAGCTAACCCCAGAGCTCTCCCAGTTCCCAGCTGCCATCCCAGAGACACAAATGCAGCCTGCATGCTGGCTAGGATGTCTCCTGCCAGGCTGCCTGTCTTGGATGCTGGTCAGTAATGGTAGAGGGTCCGGGGGGCGG
>WBNM01009377.1:93228-199931 GCA_013399055.1 Ramphastos sulfuratus | reverse complement strand
GGGGGTCCTGCTGTGGGATTACTCTGCCCATGCTCCTTTCCTGCTTCCCATCACTGAAAATTTAATCAAATACCACAGTGGAAAGTTCTGATACATTTAACATTCCAAATCTCTGCAGTTAGTGGCAGCTCTAGAGATGGTGACCAGTCAGTCTTGTCTTGCTGAATTTTCTGCTCAAAGACATCAAGCAGAAACAGGGGCCATAGACTGGCCTCTCTGTTTGGGCAGCTTTACTCCTCCACTCTGGTTCTGCAGTCATTGCTGTCCTGCTCCATGAGGAGGGGAGAATGCATCTCCCAGCCTTTTCCCTTTACCTCAGTCTTTACTCCACAGTAAAGCTTGAAAGGGCCAGACCAGTTCTGATTCTCCCTTTGCCAGCTCTCCAGAGGAATGCTGAAGGTCTCAGTTTACAGCAGGCTCTCCCACAATATCCCTTCCAGGCCAGGAGCGTGTTTGGTCTCAAACTTGATAATGGTGGTGAAGCTCTGTGGAGGCTGATCTGGGGCTGCCCTGTTCCTGGGAGCTTGGATCAGTGCTTTGAGACAAGAGGAACAAATAGGACCAGCAGGATGACAGTGAACCTACGTTGTGGGCATTATGGGGAACTACCCTGGTGTCCAGTCACCCCAAGACATGCATGGCAGCCCCACACACTGGTCTGTGCTTCTCAGACAGGTGAAGCTGTTTTCCTGTGCAAGTGTCTGAGCAGAAGGAGGGACTAGGCAGGCAGAGTTGGCTTGTGTATGCTCCTCTGAGTCAGACACCCTGGCAGCATGCAGCAGGCTATCAAATGTCAAAACATAGCCAAAAAGAAGCTCTGCTGGACTATGAGCAATGGACTCTTAGACAACAGGGCTCAAGGGGACCATTGCTGTCATCTGTTCCGCCCCTAGGCATGGCACAAACCTGCTCTGGCCCACCTGGACACATCTGGTCCACAGTGAGGCTCTGGGGAGTGGGGGGCAGGGAGTCCCTGGGGACTCCTAGGTTGGGGAACACTCTGCATGGCCACTTAGCACCTTGGCTGCTCCCTGGACTGGTCTAACCACAGCCTCTGGCTTACTGAGGCTTGGTAACACATCTTTGTACCTGGGCTCTCCCAGCTGACAAGATGCTGCTCTGCAAACAAGTACCTGTGGAGGCTCAGAGCCAAAGCTCAGAGGGACTGAGGGCTGGCTGGATCCCTGCCCCTTGTGCCAATTCTCTGGTTGTGCAGATGGGTGTAACTGACAGGGTCTGTCCTGCACTTGCTCCTGCTTCCCCCCACCAGCATCCCCGCAGCACTGGGATCTGTCTGCAGCCCACATTTGTGGGCAGGTACTCAGTGCAGGCAGAAGGCTTCATTTGCTCTGTGTTATGGATTATGTCTGTGATTTGTGGGGTTTCAGATGACAATGCTTTAAGAGAGATGAAAATGGATCAGAGTCCAAGTTCTGCTACTCTCCTTCACTATGCTGCCACCCCTATTGGTTCTGCTGCTGGCAGGGGCTGGTGACAGCCTGGAGCACATTTACCTCTCCTTCCCGGCACTGCCACGTCCTGGAATAGCTCCTTCATGGATAGTTTGGTAAACAAGGATTTTGGTCCCCTCTAGGGTCAGGGCAAGATGATTGCCTTCAGTATTATACTTGCTTAGTTTTTAACCTTATATGATGATTTCAATAAGCTGCTGCTGAAAACCCAAACCGAGCCGAAACCTCAAAGCCTCTGATAGGGACACTCCAGACCACACACTGGAAGCAAGTTGTAGTGGCTGATGTTCAAGCTATAAAGCAAACACACCAGGGGTTTATAAAAGAAGCACAAACAAAACTGTTAATTACAACAGCCCCTTCAGATGATGTTATCACAATAAACAGGAGCCAAGATATTGCAGAGCTAATAATCTGAAAGGGTTGCCACATTTAAGGACTGTAGGACTGTGTTTAATTTGGTGCACAATAAAGACTAATGGGTAGCTGGGGTGGCACTGAGGAGAGGCAGCAGGGAAGTGGTGATCAAGCAAAAAGCGGAGGAGAGGCAGATTCAGCTTTTGTTGTACAGTTTGGAGGATAATGCTGGGAGCTGCAGCATCTCCTTGAGGCACCTCTCGTCCTGCAGAGCATGGAACCCCTGCAGCTCTGGCATGCACAGGTAGAAATCATAGAGTCAAAGAAAGGTTTGGGTTGGAAAGGACCTTAGAGATCATCTAGTTCCAGTCCTCCTGCCATGGCCAGGGACACCTCCCACTAGATCAGGTTTCTCAAGGACCCATCCAACCCTGCTTTGAACAATTCCAAGCCTGGAGCCTGCACAACTTCTCTGGGCAACCTGTTCCAGTGCCTCACCACCCCCTCATGGGGAAGAATTTCTTCCTTGTGTCTGATCTAAATCCAGCTTCTTCCAGTTTGAAGCCATTACCCCTTTTGTTGTCACTCCATGCCTTTGTCAAAAGTCCCTCTCCAGCTCTCCTGCAGCCCCTTCAAATGCTTTTCCCCAAATTGTGCCTTGCTTCAGAGTGACATTCAAGGTGTTCCCTTCCCCAGGCAGGCACCTGGACCTCCTTGCTGAGCTCCCACCTTGTAATGGCAGCTGTGAAAGGGGCTGGTGCCTGTCAGCCTCAGGAGCCAGCATGTCCTGTTGCAGACAAGAGCTGTTGCCACATGCACAGCAGAGAGCAATGCATGGCACTGCTGGCTCCTGCTGCTGAGAGTCACCAAGGTGCTAAATTCAGGGCAGCCAAGCCTCTGGAACAGCAGGAATGCCCCTCAGAGCAGGCAACCTTCACAGAGTTCCTGCCCTGTGCTCTGCCCTGATTGCATGTGCTGACAGATGCCCCCAGCTCTGCCTGCTCAGGCAGGTTGCGACCCTGCAGATTGCTCTCCTCTGGTGGCTGCTGCTGGGCCATCAGCAATGCCGAGCCAGGGCTCTGCTCCTGGGGAGCACTGCACAGCCTCCTGGCCTCACTTTGGTCTTTTTTGCAGCATCTCTTTCCATTCCAATGCCAGATTGGTTGGTGAAGATGCCTTGCCGTGCTGCTGACCATATCTGATGCGCTTCTGCAGAGCAGCCCAGGAGGTGAAGTGTTGGAATGGGACATGTCTGCTCATGCCTCTGCTGCTGGTCTTCACTCAACTCCTGCCTCCTGTCCATCTCCATCACTACCCACCCAAAAAGAAGGGTTATCATGTCACTGGAAGGAGCTCCACCACCACCCATCACCAACAGCTCCTTTAGCTCAGCTATGAGGATGAGCTTCATGTCTTTGCCCATTAGCAGCACCATCTCTGCGCTGTGCAACGACAAAATCAAACTTCTATTGCCATCCCTGAGCTTGGACCCAGGGATGATGAGATATCTACCATCGAGTGCTTGCTTGGCTTCCACTCGGTCTGTCCTTCCCTATTCACTCCCCAGCACTGTGGTCTGGAGGCTGAAGGGTGCTCTGCCTGTCCCCAAGAACTGCTCCAGCTCCCACAATCCCTCAGCTGGACAGGGTGTCGCTGATGTGGTGTCTTCCCATTTTCTGCTCTGTGCCTAGGAAGGGCCCCTGGGCACTGTGCCATGATGGGCAGGACAGCTGGCTCCTGGTCCTCTGTGCTTTGTGGCAAAGGGCAGCTCTAAGCCCTCATTGGGAAAATGTGCTGCGGTAATTGTCCTTAACTGCTGACTTCAGACAAGCTCTTTATTTTCAAAGGACAGATTTATAAATTTGTGAATTTTCACATTGCCAAAATCCCCTCGTGCTTTATTTAAATCCAGATTATCTTGTTTATTCCTTCACTCACAGCTGTCATTTATCTCTGTGTAGGCAGCTTGCTCACGATGTTGCAGGTTGCCTGCAATCCCTCTCAAAAGGACTCTTTGTCAACTGCATTTTCATGTTCTCAACAAGAGGGAAAGAAAAAAAAAAGTCCACAGCAACTCCCAGGGCTTGGAGAACCACTGAGAAGGGCACGGATTTGAGCGACTGCCACGCAGAAGAGGCAGTGGCAGCCAGGTGCTGCAACAGAGTCACCTGCCCGTGGTACTCATCTCTGCTGCTCCTCAGGGTGCAGCAAACATCTGCTTTTGTCTTCTGGAAAGACAAACACGAAGCAATTTTCCTTTTTGTTATTAACACATTCCAGTATAATTGCTTGAGCTGTCAACTGTGACCTGCCAGTAATTCAGCAGGCGTGGGACTTTCAAGGGGAGAACGGCGTTGCAACCCAAGCCTGCAACATGCATTAAAAGCAGAACCTATTTGCTGTAAGCCCCCAAGTCAAATCTCTTGTTGAATTTGTTCAAACATAAATTTACAGCTGAATTTACATAGGTTTAATGTTTCATAATCTTTTTGGTCTGTGAATCTATATTCAAGACTGAGTGCATTAGCTTAGAAATATTGTGCTTAACGCTGAAAATAATTTTAATCTCTCCAAAGTCCAATCCTTTGCACATCACTAAACCTCAGAATCCAATCCCTTCTAATAAGAGACACAAAACTTGCATCTGTTGCTGCCTAATAGATTCATCCTGCTCTAATTCAAACAGCTTCCACATGTCTGCTCAAAAACATTAAATGCAAATTGTAAAGCACTCTGAGAGAAGCGGGTGCCAGCTCAGACCGGGGCTAAGGCAAAACAGATCTCCCTCAGGAGACTCACTGGAAGAGTTTAATGGTTTGGAAGCTGGTGGCTGTGGGAGAAGGGGATGAACTGCCCTTCTCTGACTTGAGCTCTGCTCTGGTAGATCTCAGCACCCCAAATTAAGGGATGCTGGGACTGCTGGTCTCCCTCTCCAGAGCCAGCAGCTTTCACTTGTCAGAGTTTGCAAAGCCATTTGGTGTTCAAGCAAAACAATCCCATGGGAGCAGTTGAGATTGCAAGAAACTTTCCTTGCTCTGGGCCAGCAGGGCACTGTGGAGCTTCTCCTTAGGGTCTCCCAGGCCATGTAAGACTCATGAGTCTAGGACATGACAGTCAGATCAGGATCAGCCCTGTCTCCCACTGCAGTAGGGGGATGGGGAGCAGTTGGGGCTCAGCAGCATCTTGGTGTCCCCAAGCATGCCCCCAGTGCTCCATGCTCAGACCAGCCCTCTGCAGCAGTGGCACAGGATGGAGAAGGGTCCATGTTGCCATACCGACGCAGGTGCCTGTTGAGTAACTGTGGGTGGAGCTGATCCTCCATGCTGTTGAGTGGCAGCATCCTGTTGCTGTGGTAACCAAGATGCCACACTGGAAATTGTGTCCACAGCAAAGTTACCCCACAGGAGGCCAGCGCATGCAGCAGGACACCTGCCTGCGGCACAGGCTGCTGGGCAGTGCCAGTGGGCTGCTGCCTACTCACAACTCCTGTCTAGGATGCCACTAGGCCTCATCTCATCCCAGGTGCCACCCCCAGGACCTCCCTTCCATAGGGCATGGTTCCACTGCTTCATCCTTTACTGAGAAAGTGGAGGAGCAGGATGGGAAAGCCAGAGGATTCTGTGCCTGTCCTTGCAGCAGACCCTGCAGGACAGGGCTCTGCTCCGTTGACATCAGACAGCCCAGGCTTGCTGGGCACTGCCAGCACTGGATGGGCACACAGACGGAGGAAGGATAGGAGCATCGCTGGAGCCACTCTCCCAGACGCTGAGGAAAATGCCTTTGGAATTGAGTCTATTCCTCCTGTGATTTTTCATCATCTGGCTCAGCCTAGAGCCCAGCAATCGCAGTGGAAGGGATTCGGTGTCTCCACAAAATGCAAAATCTTTAACGGCTCATTGGCATCTGCTTAAGTTGGCCTGGATAAGAAGTGACTCCTGAGAGCCCACTATTGATTCTGTCAGGGATTCAGAGGTTTTATAGGCATCGCTCAGGATCTCTTTAGTACTTGTACCTTCTTAATGGCTCTCATTGCCGACGGAACCCAAAACATTCCCCTGTGCACCAGGGAGCAGCTGAATCGGTGCCAGGAGATGGAGCTGTGGGAGCAGGGCTGCTGCCCTTGGCCAGCCGGGCAAGCCGTGCCAGAGACCCTATCCACGGGTCCTCCAGAGTCTTTTAGAAGGTGGGGAAGATACCGGGGCTAGAGAAAGAGGTGGGTGAACTTCACCCAAGGCTCCTCTCCTCCTACCACTATGCAACAAAATCAGTGGGCAGCTGGCTGAGTAGCAGACAAAAATATAAATATGCTCTGATTTCACTGGGGCCATCTGGCTCCTGCATGATAGGCAGGCAGGAACACGATAATCATGGAGCAGGGAACTAAGCTGATCCATTAAAGTCTTTTAGCAGAAGCAACTATGGAACCTGTATTAATCCAGCAATGCTTTGTGAACAGACATCACAAGGTTAGATCCATTCAGCTGCAATTAAAAATAACCCTGGCTGTTCGGGCTGGCTTGGATAGCTCTTACAGCACGGCGCTCCCCAAAGACTCTCATCTATATAGATTGTTGATGCTCATACAATGCAATCTGAAATTATGATCTTAATGCTAAATCTTGCTTTCTTCTGTTCTTTCCTCAAGTGGATGTCCTCTGGGATACAGCTGTTGCCTTGTGCCAAAATCCCTGCCTACATGCCCGCACAGCTCACACGCAGTTTGGGTAGGCTCAGATTAGGAGTGCTGCTGTAGTTTCTCTGCCTTCCTAAAGCGGGGTGCCCGTGACTGCCACCTTCTCCACCAGCAGCCACGGAGAGTGCATGGGGTGTGCTGACTCCTGAGCTCTTCCCCTGGGTGGAGAAGTCTGCTCAGTGTGACATCACTTGACCAGGAATAAACCTGGCCCGATCTCTCCAGCTTTAGTGCAAGATTTGTGGTTGGTCAACACTCAGCCATGAAGCAGGTTGTGAGCAGGGCTGGAAAGGGACATGTCTAACCCTGCTGCAGGCAGGGTTTTGACTAAGCCTGGCTGCAGAAGCTCTGCGTGACGTTCATTGGGAACCTCACGGTGTTGTCTACCAGCTTTAATCACTGCATTAATCACAGCTAAGGCAAAGCAGCTCCAGTCTGAGTGTCCTGCCTCTCACACATGTGCTAGAGCAGGGACATGCTGCCAAAGGCAGTGGTGAGTCCTAGGCCTTTGCCTGGGAATGTGCCACCAAGGCAGTCTGCTCTGTGTCCAGCTTTCCCTTCAACATATGGGTACAAGTCCCTTCAGTGCTTGCTCATTCATGTTCCACTGTCACAGGAGAAAGAGAGAAGACCTGGATGTCCACGACTTGGAGTAAATCCTGAGAAGGGGCTGAGAAAACAAGCAACCAACCCAGAGAAATAGGTCTACCCTCTGGATTATGAGATCTTCACTCAAGGGAGGTCTGGTCCTCCAGAAGGGGATCGGACAGCTTGGAAGCAAACAGAAGCTACTGAACAAGCAAATAAACACAAACTAGCCCTGAAACACTTGAAGTGTCCCAATACCCACATCCCAGTCACAGGTGAAAAAAGAAAAGATTATGAAAATGTGGTGGCACAGAGCTACCCCTCACAAGAAGCTCTTTTTCACCTTGTGGAAAATTTACTTCTCTCAGGTAAAAAGAAAAAAAAAACCAAAACCCAACGATGGCTGAATAAGTGCAAGCAGCACTGCTACATCGTGCTAAAAGCTTTTCAGGGGAAAATAGTAAATATAAACACATTCCACTCTGCAGAAGTACTTGAATGTTATCCTAACCTACTGCCAGAGTAATAGACAAGCCATCAACAGCTAAAAAAAGGCTGGGAATTGTTACAGAGGGACAACAGAGGAGCAATATCTGCAGAACAGGTTGAATAACAGAAGTAATTGTACATGTCTTGGTGTTGAGCTCTCTCACTGCCAGTGGCCAGGGAAAGGAGAGGAGTCACCCTCTGGCACAACCTCCCATAAAGGCTGGCAGAACAACTCCTGGTGGGGCAGCCAGGAACAGAGGCCTTCTGCCTCTTCAAACCTGGGCAATTATGAGCATGGGCCCCTGGCAGGAGGTGACAGGCTCTCGAAGACAATGGATGCTGATGTGGCAAAGCCCCAAAGTTCTAAATCTCTCCACACAGACATTGTGTGGCCAGATCTTCCCAACTGCATCAACCTCTCAGCTGTCCAAAACACAACATCCCATTTTCAGTCTGCAGCAGGGTAGTGTTTGCACCTAACCTCCAGCATTTCCCTCTCCATCTTCGTCCCAGTCCCCTTAGCAGCCTCTTCCCTGAAGCTCCTGCTCTGCCCAGTTCCTGGCTGTGGCAGTTCTCATCTCTCCAGAGCTTCATCAAAGCACTGAAAGATCACACTACACTGCCCTGATCCCATTCAGATCAGCCCCATGGTGGCCAAACATCCCCCAAAGTAACCACCAAGGACTGTACCAGTCTGAGACCCTTCCACTCCCACCCAGGAGCTGCTCCTGCCCTGGGAACAGCCAGGCTGCTGCCGAGGGCACAGCTATTTATTATTTGCTTCTGTCGATTATTTTGGGGTTTAAACTCATTTATTATGTATGCAAAAATGGTAATACACTGGCATCTGAATGTCTTTTAGGCATACAATATCCTTATTATTCAAAGTGGCTTTTCCTCCATAATTGAACGGTTTACCTTATTATTACTTTATGTTAATGACCCAGCATTTCCATTTTTCTATAGGATGCTTAATTGTAAGCAAAGTGCAATCAGAGTCAGAGCTGCTGTTTGTGATTGACAGCTCTAGAATAGCAGCCAGCATGGCAGGGGCAACACCAAAATAAACCACCAGCAGGGAGAGAGCTGCCACGGAAAGCGCCCGGGAAGCCACTCCGGGCTGGGACAGAGCCCTGTCCTCTCGCCCAGCAGTGACAGCTTGGGCATTAACACAGACAGAGTGCTATTTATATCAGTTTGTACATTTAATCAGTTTTTTTGCAGTTTTCAGCGAGATGTGAACTGTATCCCTGTCCAAGGCATTTGGTTCAAATCAGCTGAGACAGAGAATAATCAAGATTTATGATTCTCATTCTGACTTGGATCACACAACCGCCGCAATCGGCACAGCCCAGCTTCCTCGCCAAAGCCCAGTGACATCCCTGCCCAGTGACATCCCTTCCCAGTGACATCCCCTCACTCTCCCCACAGAAGTGATTTAATGTCTGTCTCAGGAGCTGTCAAAACGCTGCTGCAGCTCCAAGTAACAGCGGCTGCGGGCATCCCCCTGCTCCCACTGCATGCAGCCGCGCTCTGCCCTCACGGCAATAGCCACTGAGGTGGGGGCTGTTGGGCACGAATCAATAAAGCAGCACTTTGCAAATAAAAGGGGTTTCATCTCCTTCTGTCTCTCGGTACACCTGAGAGAAGCCAGGAGGAGCAGCCTGTGGGGTCTGACCTTCCTTTTACAGAGCATCCTTGCTGGGGGGACACCACCGCAGATTCTGCACGTGCCAGTGTCCACTGGTGGCGCCTGCCCCTCTGCAAGGGGGCAGAGCCAGCAGTGGTCTGCAGCAGGGAAGGGCCCTGTGAGTGGCCCAGGAGGCAGCTTCCAGCAGCAGGAAAGGCTGTCAGCACCTCCAGCAGACAGCTCTATTTGCAGGGCTCAGCATGGGGCCAGGAGCCAGAGACCTGTGCTCCCTGTGCTCTCCAAGACCTCAGCTGGGAAGGAAATGTTTAGATCAAAATTAAATGATCCAAAAGCAGCTCCATTTCAAAAGAGCCAGTGAAGGGAGGGTGGCAGCGGAGAGGCCATTTCCAGGCCATTCTGAAGGCAGCTGCAGTATGCTGCTGGGGTGGGCTTTCGGGATGCTCCAGTGGGCTTTGCCCCAGACATTTGCTCCTGTCACCAAGAGGTAGAGGTGAGCCCAGGCCAGGCAGCTCAGTAATGGCTGCAGAGGAGGTTCGTAGCACATCAGGCATTTTTGTGCCCAGGAGAGACCCCACAGGCTACAGCCACACTGCCCATCAGGCTTCAACAAGATCCCTCCTCAGGCTGCACAGCACAAACATCTCACCCCATAAACCCCATGTCCTGTGTCTGGGTGGTGAAAACAGAGCAATGGGGCCTGGCAACACTGGTGGAGTCATCCCAGGAACATCCCAGTGATGGCAGCTCTGTCCTGGTGCAGCAGACACTGGGCAGGGAAAGGGAGCACAGGCTCATCTTCTCTTAGGTACAGACTCGAAAGGAGAGCAGAGCAAGAGACCAGCCACAGAGGGGGGAAAAAACCCAGTTTACCTGTAATATTGGTGTCCACTGGTGGCTCTGGCAACGCAGGTGCCTCTTAGTGTTGTGTTTTCTTCAGGGCTTGTTTAGCCATCTTCTCTCTGTATCCATACACACTGTGTGTATACACAGAGGTGCAGGTGCCTGTTAGTGTTTTGCTTTCTCCAGGGTTTGTTGAGCCAACTCTTCCCCATACACAAACACAGCTTAGATCTAGCCAGGACTCTGAAATTCACACATCAGTGTAACGTTCAAGTAAATGAAAAAAATAGCAGCCTGATACCCTGCAGTCAATAGAGTCAACAATCCCTGGTTTGGATAAACAGAATTACCAGTGCTGAAGAGCCCTGGGCAGCACTGCACACTCTGATTAGTGTAAATGCTAAACACAAACCAATTAACACTCTCTAAGTCTGCTTATCTCATGTCACTTAGTGCTAAAATAAAGCCCAACACTAAATACACATATTGATTTAGCCATTAAATCTAGCATCACCCAAAATAGCTCATTATATTACTGAGGAACAAATGAAGTCACCTCAATTTTCAGAACCTTCTGTGTTATGAACAATGCCTTAATCAATCCAACCAGCACCAAGGAGCTTCTACAGATGCTGAGAACAGGCTGATACTGCTTAGCCTAAATATGGAACCAAGCAGCACCATGGGCCAAAGTGACAAGAGGGCATCCTGTGCCCACCACAGGTAGCTTCCCTGAGGAAACACTGGGCATGCTGGCCTGGTGCTGTACCATCAGCTCACAGTGCCAGGATACAACCATCACCACTGTTAAGAATATGACTGCTCTGCTGCTACCAGACACAAGCCACGGCCATCAGCTGCTCTAAAGAGGAGAAGACATCACATGGGCCTGGCAAGCCTCACTGACAGCTGGAGCATCTTCCTGGAATGCAACCAGCACCCTCAAAATGCCACTCTGCCCCCCCTCCCCAAGCTCCTCGTGGTTTGATCTGGGGTTTATATGCCTGATAATTCAGATGCAATTGGAAGCTGATGTGTGATGTGTGGGAAGTTAACGATGGGAAGAGTCTGGCTGGAGAAGCCTGCCCTGAGAGCACCAGGAGAAGGTGGGGATGGGAGGTGTGGATGTTAGCAGGCAGTGCCTGATGTTTACACTCCTAATTACAAGAGCTAATTCTCGGGTTTGGCCAGGTGTCCCTTCTGCAGACAAGGTTAATGGGATGTGAGAGGCCACAGCTGCCACCGCACCAAGTGAGGAGGACAGGCAAGGGACAGCAGCATTAGTCAGCCAGGAGCCATGCAGAAATGGTTATCTCAAGCTGTTTGGAGGCATGGATTAAAAATAAATCTCCCTCAGTTTAATATTCTGCCAGTCAGCTCCTTTTTGTAGGTGGAATCTATTAAAAAATTATCTTTCTGCTAAAGTGCTAAAGCATTTTTGACATTTAACAGCTTGCTTCAAGCAAAAAAGTGCAATAAATACAGGGGAGAGCTAATTGGCTCCAGTACACCCAACATCCAGCAGTCATGAATAAGCAATGCTGTGCCAGCTAAATGATGGCTCCAGCAGACCCCCCAGCACCTCCTGGGCCATGGCACAGCTGCTCTAGCATCCCCTGTTCACCAGGCTGAAGAAGCTCCCTCTGAGATCCAGCAGCAGAACAGAACCAGCCACAAACTGAGTGTTTGGACCAGAGAGCACGAGGCAGGGGGCATGAGCTGGGATTTGGTCTTACCAAAGCCTCTACTTTGAGGTACTTAGTTTGCTGCAAGATGCAGAAGGAACAGCTTGGCAGTGTAGTCTTCTCAATAAAAATTAATGCTTTAACAAGAAGCCAAATAGCTACAGCTAATGTACTTCAGAATGAGATCTAAATTTTATTCATAAGCATCAGTGTCAGGACTAAAATAACAGTTTTATGGACACTATGAGCATAAACAGCTCCGCTGATTCAAAAACAGAAACTGCACTTCTGAATGAACCAACTCAGTCATTTGGAACAAAAGCATCATTTTAAATACATGCCTCAAATAAAAGAGAAAGCCAGAGACAATATTCTCCCTGTGAGCCTGCCTCCGAGAAATGCACTGCAGAGGAAAAGGGACCAGCTCCTGGAGAGAGGGCAGCCACTGGGAATGTGCTGGAGAAAAGGAGCAGTGAGCACTCAGGAGCTGCCTGGGACATAGCAGAAGGTGGGGGTGGGATGTCATTCCCTCCTCCTAAAACTTCTATGAGTGGAAAAGATTCCCAGATGGGAAAGAGGAGAGCTGTGGTGCTGTGGAAACCCTGCTGAGCTCCAGCAGTCAGGGTGTGCTGGCTCTGGTACCTGTTGCATTGGGATGGATCACAACATGTGTAGATGTTTCTCTAGGCTCCCAAGCCCCAGCTATTGGTACCAGACTTAGGCATGGCCAAAGCCTGGGACAGCAGAGAAGCCATGGCTAGGAGATGGTCAAGGCCAAGGGAGGCTGTGGAAGGGACAGTGACACATGGCATGGAGCTCACTCAGAATCCAAGCCCTGAGTCTGTCCTGCTTGTGTCCTCACACTGCTTCTCATGAGTGTCTTTCTCAGCCACCTTCAACAACCCCCCCCTCCCCGCCCCTGCCCGAGACCCCAATGGATATCACCTGAAGGTGCCTTTGTGGAGGACTCTGAGGGCACCTGCCCTCCCCTGGCATATGTGATGTGTGTGTGTGCTGTGGTGTCACTGTGCCAGCCAGAACAGCCCCAGAGTACAACTGACACTGGGTGAAAAACACATGGTGCATTCCATAAGGAGCCTGTGGAGTGTCCAGCTGCTAACGAAGCCATGACAGGCTCTGGGCAGTTAATTTCACAAGGCCAATCAGGAGCCATACAAGAGGAAAAGCACCAGCTCCAAGCATCCAGCACCCTCTGCTCCACAGGCTGGCTGCAACTGGGAACAGGACCAAGCCCTCCCCGTCAGTGCTTGGGGAAGTGATCCTCATCCAGCCCTGAGCCTGCAGAGCTCCCAGCTGGGACAAGGCTGTGGTGGACCCTGCAGCCCCCAGTCTCTCGAGAACCCCCCCTGGCTCTCCCCACACCGCGCTGGGAGAGCAGCGGCTGGCTCCTGGCACTACCGCGCCTCCCGTAGCGGGGGTAATATATCTGTGGCCATAAATGAAAGATCAATATTTATTTAACACACACACACACTATCCTTTAGAGGCCCTTAATTGTAAATTAATCATCGTTAACTGACAGTAATTGAACATGCTGAAAACTATGAGCAGGGCTTTCCCCCGCAGTGGGAGGCTCTGGTATGGCAGAAGGGAGCGGGATGGAAGTGGGATGCAGGTGAGGGACTGGGCAGGAGCTGCTGCCAACCTCACACACCAGCTCTTTCTGGGCATCAAGAATGCTCAGGGCACTGCTGCCAGAGCTTAGCTCCGTTTGCAGCAGCCCTGAACCAGACGGAAGGAGATCTGTGGGCTGGGGACCGTCAGCAAACTGACAAAATAAGGCAGTGACCCTGGGAGCAGGCAGGTGTCCCTAGCCCTGCTGAAGCCCTGAGCCCTTGGCAGGAGATGTTTGCACTTTAGCCCCGGTCTCACCTCCCATGAGGAAAGGCAGTGGTCTCCAGACTGGAACCCCCCATCGCTAGTGTGCCCAGCACAGGGAGCTGAGAAATGTTAAGTGAAGGGACTGTTGCAGGAGAAGGGGTGCATGGGTTGTGTCCTGCTGCCATCCTGGGGCTGAAGGAGCCCCAGGCAGTGAGCACCCTTGGGTAGCTCACTGGGTGCTGACCTGCTCATCGCATGCTGTCTGCGGGAGGCACAGCCAAGGATGGGTTATGAGCCCTGCGGACGTCTTTCCCTTGGGAGGAGGAGCTGCAGGTCATTTCCTTCCAGATTTTACAGACACACAAAGCAGAAGCACTGGTGCCAGTTCTGCTTCCCTCCACCCAGGCACATCAAGTAGGATGGTGCTGCGGGGCAGCGCAGGAGAGCAGCTGGGGAGGCTGGAGAGACACTTGGGCACCAGTAGAAGCGTTTTGAGTGCTATGTTTTAGGCAAGCTGCACACTGGAGGGCTTCTGAGACACTGGTGTGGTCCCCAGTCTGGGGCTGGAGCAGCTCTGTGCTGCCTTTCTGGTGTTACAATGATTAAACAAAAAAACATACCCCAGTCCTTGGTGGGGTGCAGGAGAGCGCGGCTGGTCCCCAGCGCCAGCAGGCTGTGCAGAGTGAGCTGGCAGAAAGAAATGCAAATTCCCTTTCTGTGAGGATGACAGCAGCTCCAACGCTGACTTTATTAAAATGCAGAATTATTTCAGGGCCCTTTGTTTAGCTCAGAGCCTGAGGTAATTTATGCGGAAGGATGGAGCAGTGAGGGCTGTGCTCAGCTGCCTGGCACTGCCAGCGTTTCTTGGCTTGTGCTCCTGGTAAGAAAGCTTTCCAGCTCTGGAAGGAAGGCCTGGGAAACACACGGTCTCCAGCTTGTTCTTGATGGAGAAGCTTTCCTGTCCCCACAGCTCCTATGTACAGCTCCTGGGGACCAGGCTTTAACACAGAAGCTAATTAAGTGCTCACTTACCAAGCAGGCTGGTTGCTGCTGCTCCTCTGTGCCCAAGCCTGCCCCTCAGCCTGCCCGGAAAGCAGCAGCCTGATGGCACTTGTGGTCTGGAGGCTGCTGCACAGCAGATGCCATCCCTGAATGCTGGTGCACGGTGTCCCAAAGTGCTTTTCCTACAGTTGTCTGGGGACACCCCCAGTATCACCCCCCTGCCTGGCAAAGGAACTGGTGGAGTTCTGGGCAGCAAGGAGCAGATCTGCTCCCACCCCACCGCTGGCTGCAGCCCTGCCCTGCTGCGGGTGCCAACTGCACGTTTCAGGTGGGACCTGCAGAAGAGCTGGTCTGGACTTGGCATCACTCCTGGACCTGCCCCAACTGCCCTCAGCTGGGCAGTTCATGGATTTTGAAGCCCATTAATTATTACTTTTATTTGGATTTAGAGCCTTGAGACAGGCAATCAGAGCCACTGCTTGCCTGGGGCTTGGGTGGCTCTTCTGAAGCTTTGCCCTCTCCACTGAAGTTTGTGGCAGAGGCAGGGCTGGGCACTGCGGCAGCGCAGCAGGGACAGTCTTGGGCACAGAGACTGATGCCAAGCACTTCACCTCAGCCTGAGCATCATCATGAAAGCAAACAAAGGCTCCTGCAGCTTGCTGACAGGAAGGGTTATTGAGATGAAATCTTTGCAGCAAGTTACGTGTTCTTGTTTTGAGGAGCTTAAGCTATGTCCAAGATCAGGCTAGATGAAATCCTTGACTTCTGCTGCCGACCGGGATGTCTCATCTAGGCCGATTTGCATTTCATCTGCATATTAATGCTGGGCTTATCATCAGCAAGAAACCCTCCCCAGCTCGTTGGTGCAAACGTAAACGTCTGCCATGGAAAGCAAACAGGGAAGAAGGCTCCTGCACCGCGCTGCTTGAGCAGAAGCTCCCCGTGCTGTGCGTGGGATTTGCCATATCCTGACTGACACCAGGGCTCTGCCACCTAATCCCGAGAGCTGCGTGTCTGCTGTGGCTGTGTGTGACACAAAGCCAGCCAGGTTTGCCACCTGATAAAGCTGCTACGCCTAGACAGCATGGGAAGAGCAGAGCGGCTGCTAGAACAGGGGAAGGAGCAGGTCAGTGAACCCAGGGCTTCTGCCTCTGTGCAGGTCGGGGGGCAGCTGGAGGCTGAAGAAGAACTATGCTGTGTGCCTCCTAAATGTCACCATGGCTCTGCACACATCCATCACCAGCAGCTGGTAACAGGTGACAGGAGGAGGAATGGGGGTGCCAAGGCCGGGACCAGCCAACCTTCTGGTGGGAGAAACTATTCTTAGGTGGGTATTTGGATGCAGCCCAGAGGAACCTGCCTTGCCACATCTGAATTCCTCTCCCTGTGGTGGCACAGTGACAGAAGCCACCGTATGGTACCGTGGGAGGGAGAGCTTCCGCCTGCCATTGTCTGCGGCGGATGCCAGACGGCACACTGGGTGCCTGCCATCAGCGCGGGCAGGCGGGTGGGCACGCAGGTGGCACCCCTGAGGGGCACTGGCTGCTTGGTGCCCAGTGTGAAGCCCCATCTCCACCATGCCCCAGCCTTGAAAGGACATCAGACGCACGACAGGGACCCTGACTGCAGATCACCATTCCAAGGCATTAAACACTTTAACTTCTCAAATGCTTCACTCCATGCCAAACCTCCTCACTCCGAGTTCCTCTGCATTTTGCTCTCCTCACCACACATGCTGCCAACTACTGTGCAGAATAATCACGTTAATTTCCAACTCCGTCAGCAAACAGCCAATAAAATCTCTGGTGCTTGCCAAGAGTGGGGCCCTGGCGCTGGCAGCGGGAGCATGGTGCTGCCTGTGGAGAGGTTGGGGAGTGGGACAGGGACAGGCTGGAGAAGCCCCAAGTTGCATGGAAGGAAAATGGCCATGGCCTCAGGAGCAGAAGGTTTCTGTACCATGAGCAGTTTCACTCTAACTAGCAGTGCCACCATGTGCCATGGCAGTGCCAACCTGTGCCACATCCTACCTAAGGCAGCTGTCCCTGCACACCACATCACACCGTGGCTCTACCATTGCTGTCACCCCTCTGAGCCCATGCCCATCCTGGTTTCCAGCTGCCAGGTACTAGCAAGCTCTGATTGCTATCAGGCCTCTGATTCCAAGAGTGGGCCAGCAGCTTCTCTAGAGCAAGCATCTCTCTTTCTGTGGTTGTAAGCTCACCAGAAGTTTCCAGCAAACTGATGGTGACCCCGCTGCTGACTGGCTGCAGAACCCTGATACCCAGCAAAGGGCAGACCCTGGCTTTCTGCTGCCTGCACCCCTAGGGAAGAGCAGCCTGCAGGGCCAGGGCCGAGCAGCAACTTTGGCCATCTCCTGGGGTTCTGCCAGGTTCCAAGTACTTGCTGTGCCTTCTGCAGCTTGCAGTGGCAGACAACACTCAACTGGAGGCAGTGGGACAGGGACAACTTCCCTGCCTGGGATGGGGCTCCAGGGCAGAGCAGTCTCCACTTCCTCAGGTGTTGAGCACTGTGGGGATTTTTGGCAGCCTCACCCCGTGTGGATATGTTTCAGATCAAACACATCTCCAGTTTGGGAGTGCTTGGGCACCAGCCATGATGGATGGTGGTGGTGGCTGCACTGGGCTACCTCAGGCTCATAAGGAAAGATGTCTCCTTCCTGTCAGAGAAGAAAAAAGCCAAAATCCACCCTAACTGCTGCTATGATTTTCTTATTCATTACAGAGGCTGGGTCCTGGCTGGGTCCTGTTACTGTTCAAGCAGTGGAGGAGAAGTAGGGCAGCTGGCAGGGAAGCAGTGCAAGCAAATTGATGGGCATCCTCTGCTCCCTGTAATGGCAGCCATACCACTCTTGTTCCTTTCTTTGGTATCCCAACCTGGACCAACAAAGCCTCTGAACTCAGCACCCTCCCCTGTATCACCTCCAAAGCCTTTGGGAACATGCAGCATCTCTGTGTACACCTTCAAGTCCTGTATGCTAGCTGGCAGTGTGACCAGAGATGCCCAGCTCAGTGTGTCATCTGCTGACAGTGTCTCCACTTGCCATCTCCATCTCACCTCCTGAGTGGTTAAACAAATCTTGAGGTTGGGAAATGGTGCATGCCAGGCAAGGCCTGAGGAGCTAAGCCTGGATCCAGGGATGGTTGTGGGACCTGGGGATGCCAAACAGCTTGTCAGGCTCCCAGAGACACAGCACGAGGAGCTGTGTCACTGCAAAGGAGCTGTGAACACCTTCAGCATTGGTCTGAAGTTTCAGAATCCTCACTTTACAGTGGGGAAAGTGTGCCTGTGTGTCTGCCCATGTCTGTGTGTGCAGACATGTCTGTGTGTCTCTGACAAGGCAGCAACAACCCAGAAGCAGCAGCGGCTGCCAGATGGTGAGCAAAGTGAATGTTCCCAAAGGAGCATCTCCAGCCTGGGGGAGGCACCCCCTGTCCCTCCCACACTGCTGGCTGTGAGGGATGGCCCTGCAGACCCCAAGCAGCAGGGCATCATGTACACTGGGTTGCTTTTGAGCACCACAAATCCAGACAGCTCTGGTGGTTTTCCAGAAAGCAGCCAGCCTGGGTCCACACTGGAGCTGGGGGACCCTGGGCAATGTTGCTCCTAGCCCCTCTGGGGCTGAGGGGTAACTGGTGGCTGGTGGCTGTCCCTTGCCTTGACACCATCCTTCAGCACAGTCCCTGGGATGCTCCATGCCTCAGATCCACGCATAGATCTTCAGCTGGGCAGCAACAACCTGCAGTGGATGCAGAGCTGCTGCCAGGAGCAAATCTTCACAGCCTCTATAGCCCTGTTATGGCTCCTAGATAGCTCCTCTCTGTTTGCAGACACAAATCCTCATCTTGTCACATGCGAGGGCTCAGCTTTGCCAGCCAGGCTTGGAAAACACCCTCCAGGAGACAAGGGCTCTGACACAGACAGTTTCATGTGGCACCACTGAGCGCTGAAGCTACACCTGGCCTCAGCCATTGCCATGAAAAATGCCTGTTCCAGGGCACAGCATGAGCCCCTCAGCAGAGGTGTAGCCCCCACAGCTCCTCACCTCACCTGCCAGCCCCCTGATGCAGCAGCTGCCCTGGCTCAGGACTCCCAGCCAAGCCTTGGATCTGCTCCTGGAGTGCTTGAGCCACCTCAGCAGGAGCCACTGAACAAAGCTCCAGGAGCTTTCACCCTGCCCAGGGAAGGGAAAGGGAAACTTCTAAAAAGTTAATTAGCTCTCTGTCAATTAGCTTACACTGAAGAAGGTAATTACCTTATCACATACAGCACTCCTGCACTCCAGGCAAAGCAAACACTCCTCCTCCCTGCCTGGCACATGCTGTCCCCATGCTCAGCCACCAGCCCCACCATCCATGGGGTGAGGGCCAGCACTGCTCCTGTCTGTGGGGTGTCTTGGGCACAGCACCCATGTGCCCCAACCCACACTGTGCCTCAGCAGATCAGGATTTAGCACCTGCAGCCATCAGGACAAGAGTGAGAACCAGACCCACAGTGTGATCCTCCATGTGATGCTCTGCTCTCTATGGCACAGATGGGTCAGGCCCAGACTGCACTCAGCCTCCTGTTTCTTCTCTGTGCCCGGTTCTTCTCTGTGCTTGTGGTGGTTCCTCTCCTGCTTCTCCACAGATGCTTCTCCACACCCTTCCCAAGGGCTGCCGTCCCACAGCCTGCAGTTTAACAAGCCCCATGGGAGGAGAAGGGACACACCAAGTGCTCCCAGGACCCATTCCAGTATCCTGCTCAGTAGCATGTGGTGAGCTCTTCTTCAGTGCTTGGCAAATGCTGCCACTTTCCAGGTTATTCCTTGTGCTGATGGCTTGGCAGACCTACCAAAGGAATGGTCCAAAGTTCATGGGCTCCAAGTCCAGAGGAAGACATCCTCCCCACAGCAGGGCTGCCTTGCAACGCGTGTGGCCAAGCAGTGCATGGCAGGCGTGTCAGGATAGGGAATCTCCACCAAAAAACTCCCAAACCAAACAAACTAAAAAGTCTCCATCATAATCCTATTAATGCATCTCCACACAGGTTGGTATCTCCTGAAGAACACTTCCCATTAAAGAAATCAATTTAGTATTCAGCTTTCTTCCTGTGGTGCATATTGAAGTGGGATTTGACAATGATGGAAAACAGATTTGTGTTAAATACTGCCAATAATGTCTCATAGCTCAAGGTTACAGCTTCTCGTGAGCGACAGACGCTCGTAATCCAAGGCGTTGCAAACACTGCACTCCGCTATCAATTATCTGGAGTTATTAGGTTTTAAAATAAACTGCACATCCGGACTGCAGGCCACATGTTTATTTTACATTTCCCTTGCAGTTGCTTCCCCCTGCTTCGTGCTTTCTAAGGCATTCTGAGGCTGCCAGCCCTCGCAAAACGCAGCTCCAGTTCCAGCTGCAGGCCTGCTCAGCCTGTGGCCCTGAAAACCAGAGCCTGTGTCCTTGGTGCCCCTGGCTTTCAGACCTGGATGGAGCTCCAGACCTCAGCCAGGCCTGCAGCAGACAGGTAATTTCTTGAGTCTCTTCTGTTGGGCTAAGCACAGAGTGCAGTTCTCAGTCACCAGTTTTGCTGGCAGTTTCAAACAACTGCTTTTCTTCCTCCGGTTTCTCAGCAGCTCAGAGCAAAGCAGTTTGCTTTGTGTCCTAAAACCAGGCTTTGATGCCTGACAAAAGCTTTCTTTTCTTTGATAAGCAGAAATGAAGCTGAACATTACCAGATCCATTTTATTTCACTTGAGAGTGGATGGAACCTTGCAGTGGGGTCACAAGACCTTTTGGAGCACTTTTTCATTTTGGGACTGTGGAAGCATTGGCTGAGCTGGTGTGTGCCCTGTGAGCTTCCTCTGACAAGGGGATGCCTGGGTAGAGGTACAAAGTGACATGGACCCCATGGCAGCCAGGTGCCCAGGGGTGTGTAGGGAGCTCAGCTCTTGCAATGCCACAAGGAAAAATGAGACAACTTGGCAAGTGCAGGATGGGTTGGATTTCAGCCCCTGCTTGGGCATGCAGAGCATTACATATCTGCAGAGGAAGCACTTTGAGTGCCATTGAACAAAACCAGGAGCCAGGGCTGGGGACAGAGGCAGAACTGACAGGTCCATCTGACAGGTAGGGTATGCACAGGGGCCAAGGAATCCAGACCCCTGCCAGGCTTCTTCACAATTCTCACCCCACTTTGGAAGCCAGTGAAGCCATACAGAAGCCCTGTCCCTTTTCTGGATCACATTTTCAAATCAGTGCTCCCTGGGACAAGGACTCTATAGCATCAGTCCTTATAGACATCACTTTGGCTAAGCAATGGCAGCAAGGTCAACCATCTGTGGAAGGGGCTACAAAGGTGAGCAGAAGGCTGTGACTAGCTCAGGCTGACTACAAGGTGATCAGAAGCTGGGGCACAGCCACATCTTTTGGAGACCACAAAGACATTGATAGATCCTACAAACCCCAGGGTAACAGTGAATATTCTTGGTTGCTGTCTATCAGCACTCCATTAAGCCATTACAGATCTACAGACATTTCTCCTCTATGAAGTGCTCCTGCATCAATGGCAACAGCCTGCAAATATTCCAGAGGCATAAACAGAGTAATTAATCAGGGTGCTGTAATGGCAAGACATTAGCATAAGGAAAACAGGCTGAATATCGAAGAAAGTTTTCTGGCAGCAAACCAGGTTAATCAGAGAATTGCCATGCCAGGGAAAGGGGAAACTCCACAGCATGGCACAGGTCAGAGATCCCTGGCAGCTATCCCAGAGGGAATTCACAAATGCTGCCTCATGAGATGAGCAGGATGACCCAGGCTGCTTTTCCTCCTATCAGTCACTGAGCGATTTCTAATGATGATTCAGTGCTCCAGGCAAGGCACAGTCACTCGCAGCTTGGCTGACGAGGCAGCAAGGTGCTCATCAGGGTGTCCCTGCCCTGCCAGACTATTTGCTGCCCAGGTCTCTCCATGCCCATCCTGCTGCCCTGCCACAGGCCAGGTGCTGCAGCAGGTTGGTGCTGCAGCAGGTCACTCTCTGCAGCAGGTTGGTCCTCTGCAGCAGGTTGGTCCTTGTGCACACTCCATTGACCTGTGGACTCCCCAGGGATGACTGCAGTTCTAGGAAGGAGAGGCAGCTGCAGCCTTGCCAGGGAGCAGAGGCTCATAGAAGTGTGTTGGGACAGTGCTGGTCCCACACATGTCTGCCTGACAGCTCCTCAGAGCACCATACAGCTCCACAGCACAGCCCTGCTCCTGCATGCAGCTGCCAGCAGCAATGCTGGGCTCCAGCCAGCGTGAGAGAGATCAGGGACTGCAAAGTGAAGCAGTGAAATTACCCCAGGTCATGAATTCTACTTTTGTAGCAGCTTTTCCAGAAATGTGGGCACACTGCCCAGTGAGTGGAAGAGCACTGCTGTGCCTGTGGTGACCTCCTGGACATAGTGAACTCCACTGCTGAATGCATGGATCTTGGCTGGGACTGAACTCCCCTCGCAGTAGTACCCCTCATCCTCCCTGCTCAGGCCTCCCCAAGCCCTAACTGTGTGTGCAAAGCCTGTTTGCTGCCCACCACCATGAGCTTTCTGCACTTCTCACGATGACACACGGTGCCCAGCACTCCTCCTTTAACCATGGGGATGTTGCTGTCTTGCCCCATGGTGCCTGGATGTGGCACAGCCAGAGCCCAGCTGCTTCCAGATGTGCTCTGCAACCTTGGAACCCAAAACAGTTCTCTAGAGCTGGGGCAGAGAAAGAAATGCAAAGGGTTGGGACATAGATTGGATATTAGGAAAAATTTCATGAAAGTGGTCAGGCATTGGAACAGGCTGCTCAGGGAGGTGGTGGAGTCTCCATCCCTGGAGGTGTTCAAGAAATGTGTGGTCATGGCACTTGGGTACATGGTTTAACAGTCATGGTGATCTTAGGCTGGTGGTTGGACTCAATGATCTTGGAGGTCCTTTCCAACCAAAACAATTCTGTGATTCTGTGACAGTCAGCTGCTGCTGCCTGCTCCCCCACTGCCTGCAGAAGGCTCTGCCCTGCCTGTCATGATGCTGGAGGTCGAGAACAGAGAAGATGTTACAGCAGAGGCCAGGAACTCGGTGCAGTAACAAGTGTCACTGACACAGTCTGGGAGTGCCCCTGGTGCAGCTGCAGTGGATGGCAAGGTTACCTCCACCTGCCATCAGCGGGCAGCAGCCGCTGGTAGGACACGTCCCCTCCAACACTGACAGATCATTTGCTCCGCGCGTCCTGCTGTAAACAGATGTCCCTGTGCAACAGAGCAGCCACCCGAATGCTAAAGCAGTTTGTTCCCGGCGCTCCATAAAGATGTTAGATTTGTTCCCAGAAGTTAATCTTTAAAGATTTTCAGAGCGATCAATACCCAGTGGATGTATGCAGAGCAGTCTGGAGCGGCAGCCAGGGGCACCTCCCCGCACAGCCAGCATCTCTGCTGGGCAGCGGTGACGATCCCTGCGGCTCAGCGCTAAGGGCGCCACAGCACAGGGGGACTGGGGAGCTTGGGACACTGAGTCCCGCAGCACTGAAGGGATCAGGGACCTGGGATACCAAGCCCCACAGCACTGAAGGGATCAGGGAGCTGGGATGACAAGCCCCACAGCACTGAGGAGATCAAGGAGCTGGTACGCTGAGCCCCATGGCACTGAAGGCATCAGGGAGCTAGGATGCCAGGTCCCACAGCAATGGAGGCTCTTGGAGCCAAGCTTGAGGACCATCAGGGACCCGGACAGCAGCAGTGGGTATTCCAGCAGGGTGCACCTGCTGGTCCTGCTGGCAGAGGGCTGTATCTTCACTGGGGTTCCCACACCCCCATAGTGAGCCGGGCAGGCTCTGGCTGCTGCCCACTTCCTGGGCAGGCTTGGGGCACAGAGATGTTTGCGAGAAGAATGGGGAAACTGAGCTCCAATCTGGCAGGCAGATTAGCAAGGAAAGGAGTATTCAGTGCCAAGAAACTGGAGAACCTCTTCATTCGCATTGGGCAAGCAGCGTGGTGCTGGGCTGTGCTGCCAGCAGGGACACCGTGTGCCGAACACAGGGTGCCTGCTTCCTAAGACTGCATGGAGCAGCCCAGTCCCACGGTGGCTGCCGGAGAACTGGGAGCCCTGGCACAGGCAATGCCTCGTCACCCTCACACAGCACCCCAGCTCTTGTCCTTTGGAGAAGGAACTAGCCCAGGGACCCCGGTCACTGCTTCAGCGCTGCCCGGGCTGCCCAGATCGGAGGAGCTCCGGGCAGTTCTCATGCAGGTGGTGGCCCCGGGGGTGCTGCGGATCCGAGCTGCCCATTGCTTCAGCATATGGCACTTGAAGAAAGCCAGGACGTGAAGGTTTGAGGGTTTCAGGAGAACCCTCTGGGTCCCAGCAAACCCCCTTCCACCCTCCGAGGAGAATTTCCATATTCATGAGCCTTATCGCTCCCCTCAAGCTGCTGTGAGCGCAGCCGTTCACAAAGCAGCACCACACAAAGATCCCGGAGCCGTCGGGGAATCATTAATGCAGCTCCTCAAAGTCTCGCTTGCCCTGCACCCGTCCTGCCCGATTTCGGCTCCTGTTGGTCCCGGGGTGCTGCTTTCGTCCCAGCAAGGCCAACAGAGCTCTGACGTCCTTCAGCTGGCAGCGGGATGAGTTCCTGGGCTACCAGCAGAGTGGGTACTCACGACATCCCACAGGCATCATGCCTGCAGGGCTGCCTCCTTCCTCTGGCTCCTTGCTCTGGGGACGGTGGCAGAAGCTCCAGGTGAGATGCTGGAGGTGCTGGGTGCCAGGGCACATGCCAACTGAGGCAGAGCTGGAGTAAGCCTCCAGGATGCCAGATCGATGCTGTGACCACAAGCCACTGCAAGCAGCTGGCCAGTGACTGGCCTTGGGGAGGCTCCCAGTCCGGGGTGGCCACGCAGGCTTTGCTGTTTGTCCCTTGCAGCACAGTCTGAGCGCTGCATTCCGTAGTTGATTCAAGAGAGCCACCACCACCTGAAAAACCACACCAGGCTTTGTCAGCACTTGTTCCTGTCCAACTCCACAGCCTGTGTTTGTGCTCATCTCTCCTGCAGCCTGGGTTACAGTGATGCCTCACAGCTCACCAGCCAGAAGCACCCATCATCAACCCTCAGCCCCACTGGGCATTGCCACAGCCACGCCATCCCAGTGCCACCATCAACCCAGCACCTTGCTCCACCATGGAAGGCTCTCCAAAGAACAGTGCTCCAGCTTTAGGCAGTGCTCCATAGTTGGCACACCCCGTGCCCCCATTGCCCTGGACACAGAGCGCTGACAGAGCTCTGCAACCATCACCACTCTCACAAGGGGTTTACCCTGCCAAGGGAGACTTTAGTGTCCTATCAGCTGCGTTTCTGCTGCTCCAGGAGGGTAGCTGCTCTTAATAACTGAGTTGTGACACTGCTCACCCCTTGTTGAAGGCAGTGATCACACCTGGCAGCACTGCAGAGTGAAACTGTCCTGGCATTTGTGGGGACAAACATTCTGCTAATGCTGGAGTGGTGTGAAATTGCCTGGAAAGTGTCTGCCAGAAACCTCCTCCTCCCAGGAAAGGTCCAAAAATGACACTTACACCTCCAGACAGTTATGGCAGCCAAGGGCATTTGGGCCAGCCGTGCTGCCCGACCACTTCCCTGCACATGGCCATGGAGAAAGGAACACACTGGACACTGCATCGTCCCATCGTGCCTGGCCTGCAGAGCCCACAGCCCTGGTGGGGCCACTCACATACCACATACCATGCACCCAGCACCCACTAGGGAGCAGGTGGTGGCACAGCCAAGGGATGCATTTTGTAAAGAAAAATCTTTGGTGTGAGGGTGCTGGAGTCCTGGAACAGGCTGCCCAGAGAGATTGAGGGGTTTCCTTCTCTGAAGATACTCCAAATCCAGCTGGGCATTGTGATCCTGGGTAAGCTGCTGGGGGTGACTGCTTTAGCAGGGGTGTTGGATTGAATGATCCCCTGAGGTCCCTTCCAACCCTACCAGCCTGTTATTCTGTGGCCATCTCTGTGGGACTCGGCCACGGGCTCTGCTGGCTTGGCTGGGGAGCAGCCAGGGAGCTGTGAAACTGAGGAGCAGGGGAGACCTGTACTTGTAGGCTCCCTGCTCACGATGCTGCCAGCTCCCCTTCCCATGCTAGCTCCAGTGCAGGCAGCCCTGCTGCTCTCCCTGTGCTGTTCTGCCGCAGGCTAAATTAATTATTCCTAATAAACCCATGTTTAAATTACAGAAGCAGGCAGGGGCCAGCGGATTTGAGGGCTTCTCACTCCATTAAGCTTCCTGTAGTTAGCTGTGGGCCAGGAAAAGCCCTAACTACACTCTGTCATGGGCTGGGATAGGACCTGCAGCTCCTTCCTCTGCTGGGTTGACTTCCACAGCTGAAGGTCTCGACCACCTCCTTTGGCCTGGGGACAGCCCTGAAGTGCTTTGCATGCCCACTCATGTGTCTTGGCTCTGGGAGACCATGAGCAAACACCTTATCTGGTCTGTGACAGAGGTGTAATGGAGATATCCCAGGGGCCAGGCAATCTGGCAGCTGCCTGAGCAGAGCTCTCAGCTCCTGTTTTGGGACAAGTGCAGGGATAAAATTCACCAAGTAAAGGAGTGGGTGTGCAGTCAGCACTACTGAACAAGGTGATCCAAAGGGCAGCTGCAGTCTGCAGGACACAAAGCAGCAGTGCTGTCTGGCACAGCACCACAGGCTGAAGCACCCGGGTAGGATTTATCCTCCCTGCCCCAGGTATCTCATCTTTGCCAGCTCAAACCCAGGTGAAGCAAAAGCACCTCCAGGGCACAGGTTCATTTCAACAGGTTGCAATCAGTGCATCTCAGCTTGTCCAGCTCCCCCCACAACTTATCCTAACTCCTCCCAGGTAGCTTTTGTCTTTAAACTCCCACGCAGTGATACAGAAAGGACAACAATAATTTCAGATCCTCTTTGCCTGCAGGCTAATACCAATTCATCCCATTTGCCAAAGGATGGTGCCCATCTTTATATAGCCTCTGTGATTTTTCCAGCCTATGCAGATAATTTCATGCTCCTCATAAAAGCTGCCATAAAGTTCCCTCCCTCTGCCCCCTCGGAAGTGTATAAAACCTGCCAGATAACCAACAGCACTCCAGGAGGACTCTCTGGGGACGTCACAGCTAAAATGGGGCAGCAGCTGCTGGGCAAGTCTCTGGGGAGCTCTCGGGAGCTGGCACCCATCACTCACCCAGTCACAGCCCTGAGCAGAGCAGAGGGGATGGGCACAAAATGAGGGAGCCTCTTTCTCTGTAGGTTAGAATCACAGAATCACCGAATGGTAGGTGTTGGAAGGGACCTCTGGAGATCTTTGAGTGCAACCCCCCTGCCAAAGCAGGGTCATCCAGGGCAGGTCTCACAGGAACACATCCAGATGGGTCTTGAAAGTCTCCAGAGCAGCGATGCTCTTTGCTGTGGCTGCCACCTGGGGAGGTCTCCACAGGAAGGTTCCTGGCTGGGGAAGTGCTGGGGAGCTTGGGATTTCCGGACACAAAGGGCTGGAGGGCTTGATAGTGGCTCCTGCTCTCACTGCCCTGCAGCCTGCCCAGCTCCTGTGAGTACCTGGCAGGTACAAGCCCTGTACACAGAGCAGGTAGGAAGGTTCACATCTCCTGAAGAGAGTTTGAAATAGAAAAAGCTCTTCCCCTGTGGATGAGAGGCCAACACCTTGGGAAATGGTATGGTCTCTCAGTGTGTTATTTGGGATCTACAGAAATGCAGCTTTTCCATACTCCAGCCCTCCTAGTTCTGGGATTTTTTTTTTTTCCCATACTAGGTCTTAAATTAATTAAGCCTTCAAATTCTGATTCATTTTCAAACCTGTTCATTAGAGCAGCTGGAAGAAGATGTTCTGTTACCAATGAAACCTTCCCCCCAAACACTTTACAATCTGAAGGTTCATCAAAATCAACTTGAGTTTGCAAACTGTTTGGGTTTTGACTTAGCAGCTTTTCTGTGGCAAAAAGAACGGTTAAGAAACGCTCGCAGGCATCTCTGCTGTGGATTCTGGGAGAGCAAAGGGGCTGGCACACATCTCTGAGCCTCAGCCAATTTCTCCAGCACTGGTTTCTAAGCATCCTTCTTCCTCTTGCTGGAGTGCAGACAAAAACTGCATGTTCTTGTAAAAGCCTTCAGCCATAAAGAAGACAAAACAGTGCAATGTTTAACAGAGCACAGTCTCCTAGTTCTGCCTTTCTGTCCTTGGGGTTATACACTGGCAGCTTGGGCCACTGCTGGCCCCATCACTCTCAGGACATCTCTGGCTGAGCAGTGGAAAGATGCCACCAGGGAAATCTGGGTGCATAGTCCCCAGACAGCAAGCAGACCTTTTCGTGGGGCAAATTAATGACAGCCTCCCCCTGGCAGCCAAACCCTCCTGTCTCTACACTGACTGCTCTTTCACAATGGAATGAAAATGAGCTCTTGCATCTTCCCTTGGCCTCTGACAATCAAACTACCAGAGCAGAGTCACAAAATGTTTTTTGTTGGACGAGACCTTTAAGATCATCAAGTCCAACCACTGATCCAGCACTGCCAGGTCACCACTAAACCATGTCCCTCACCATCACATCTCCACGGCTTTGAAACCCCTACAGAGATGGGGCAGCCTGGGCCAGGAGGCCTTGACAACCATTTTGGAGAAGGAATTATTCCTCATGGCCAACCTAAGCCTGCTCTGGAGCAATGTGAGGCCATACAGACCTGCTGGGAAAGCATGCTGACACAGGGGGCTGGGCTCAGGGCTGACCTGGGCTCCAGAGTGCCTGTTCAGCTTTGACAGCGAGGCTTCAGGACTTTTAAGTTCTCTTGCAGATGTTCTGGCCCCAGGGACCACCCAGGATCTGTAGGTTCAGTGCTGCACACTCAGCTCCTCCAGCAAGGGGCTCGTTCCCTGCCAAGAAGCAGCCTTTAGTTTTTGCAGTTGTCCTGCTCATTGCAGGTGCCTCCATCCTGCGGATGACAAATCACTTGCTGAGTGCTCGGGCTGCATAGCATGTCTCTGGTTGAGCTGAGATTTCACCCAGAACCACATCCCCAAGAGTTATTATGGGTTTCATTAGATTAATGATTGCAGAACGAGCAGCAGCATCGCAGATGAGGCGTCCACGTTTGCATTCCCATACAGTAGCAACTGGTTGCATGGGTTTGCTTAAATCAGGACCAGAGACTGACTGGAGACTGACACAGCCAGCAGTGATTTCTTGCTGGCTTGAGCAGGAAGGAGACAGATTTATGATGCTTAAAAAATACCAACTGGCCTGGGAAATGGACAGAAATCTTCCTGGTCTGTGCATGATGACACACAAAACTTTAACCCCTTGAATCCCTTGCATACTATGAACTTCCTCCCAGTTTACCCTCAGATTAGGCTGGTTGTGTAACACCACCTCCCCACCCCCCCCATCCCCCAATATAATGGGGTGAGGAAAGCAAATTAGAAAACATCCTCTCACTGCCTAGGCTGTCATCTGTGCTGCTAACAGTCATGAGCAGACCACATGGTGGGCATGCTGAGATAAAAGGAAGCTAAGAGATTGTTTGTACCCTTAATACATCTCATGATAAATGATGTGTAAAGTTTTACTGCGAGGTCTAAGGGAGGCAGTGAGCAGGGAACACCAGCTGAGGGAACGCCAGTTTGGGGGAAGGGTTGGAAGGCAAATCTGGGGAGGCTGGGGAAGGATTGGGAGCAGCCTGAGCTCCGAAAAGAGAGGCAGGGAGAGTTTATCCTGTCTCTGCCAGGTCTATGTGACACCTCAAAGCTAGACACAAGGCACTAAGATGCCAGATCTGGTGTGGAGGTGCATGAGGGAGGTCTGGGCACTACACTCACACTGGGGTGGTGAAGCTGCAGACTTTTGCAATGGCTGAAAGACTGAAGCAGCCATGGCTAATCCTGGCAGCTCAAGATGCTCTGATGGCTTTCTTCCTTACCTTTTGAATTTTTTTCCTATGCCACGGCCCAGAGTAAATTAAATAAAGTTATTTTTCATCCTGAACCCTCCTCTGAGATCCCTGGACCCTCCTTTCCTCTGGGAGCAGAGAACTCTTAAAAAGAGACTGCACTCTGAGGTAATAGGGGTCTGCAGAGAAGCTGCAGAGATCCCTGCACAGGGGCTGTGGCTGCTGGAGCAGTCCTTTGGAACTGCTGAGCTTCTCTTCAGCAAACGTGGATGAAACTCAGGGCTGCTGCTGGTGTCTGCCAAGGCTTGCTTGAGGCAGCAGCCGTGCAGTAGCAGGAGGGATGCCAGCAGAGCCCTGTGCTCTCCAGGCTCTTCTGGTGCTTTATCCTTGGCTCATGACTGCCAAGAAGCAAACAGTAGGTCACTGTGTCCCAGTGAGCTGGAGTGAGCTGGGCTGGGGTGCGCTGGTCTCTGGCCAGAGCCTGTGTTTGAGGCTCTCAGCACTGCTCCTGGAACAAACCTGAGGATCTCTGGAAGCTGCCACCCACCTACATCTGCTTCCCCATGCTGCATCTATTGGTACTAGATCCTGCTGGTTGGATGCTGCTGCTGGCGGGAAGACTCACGGCTGGTGACACCACAAGCCCCTTCCTCAGCTGAGGCCTTTGAAATGCCCAAGGCAGAGGATGAATGCCAGGGCTATCTCATAAATGCCATGCAAACACGAAGAGAATTGAGCAAACAATAAAA
Source organism: Ramphastos sulfuratus (assembly GCA_013399055.1). NCBI lineage: Eukaryota > Metazoa > Chordata > Aves > Piciformes > Ramphastidae > Ramphastos > Ramphastos sulfuratus. The sequence continues at coordinate 169,613 of WBNM01009377.1, read as the reverse complement.
CGGAGATGAATTTTTGGGAGCAGACAGATTGAATAAAGAAACAAGGCATCCAAAGATGCAGTTTATGCCCAGGGAAGATCGATCTTGACAAGGACCAATACTTTATGTGGAGCAAATAATTCACTGCTAACAGATCTGCACATCTAAAATGTGCTATTAGGTAGAAAGCCCTGGTTTCCCCTGCTTCTCCTCAGAGTCCCTGACAAGCACAACCTCCTCACCCCACACTCAGCACTGTCTTGTATTTAAACATCCTCCCCTTCCCTGCCCTTCTCCTTCCCCAGCAACCCTCTCCCTGCCGTGCCTGCCATGCTGAGAAGGGCTTGTTCCTTCAGGTCTTCACAGCAGAGGAGCACATTCACCTGGTGTTCCCCAACACTGACCTCCTCCATCCACAGATTTTGGGTGCTGCAGTGCCCAGCTCCCATGCTTCCATCATCCCTTCACACCCAATATTGCACCGTGCCCACTGCCCCCACCACTGAGTGCATTTCCCTCTGCCCAGGGGATGCTCGTCGGCTCAGCAGTAGTAGTTGTGCTTGTGTGGTCACAATGCATTGAGGCAGCTGGAATCCACCAGTGACCTGTGGTGGTGGGACCCAGACTGTGGTGACTGAGAGTCAGGACTCCTCACTGTCACATCTTTAAGGGACTCTGCCACCAGACAATCCGGACGCCTTTTGGGATCTGTGCTTTGCAGGCTCCCAGCGTGAGCTCTGTGCCAGACCATCTGTCTGTGCTCCCCTTCTCCTTGCCACAGCCAGAGATTTGCACAACCCAGCACATTTAACTGTCACTGGAATCTTCCTACCTGGAGCGAGGGCCCTAAGCCTGATCTGCATTTGGGATTGCGCTAAGCCAGCAGATCTCCTGCACATTTGCTCTTTGAAAATCATGCTATGAAAAGCTCTGGCAGGAGGGCCCATAAAGGGGAAGCCTGACATCTCCAGCCTGCAGATAAAGCTTTGCACCATGCAAGACATTTTGATATTTTATGCTCCCATTTGGCACTGCTCCAGAAGAGCTCTGAGTTATCTTAAGCTTTGTAAATGCAGAGCAAAGCATTAGCAGGGGAATTGTTCCTAAGTCAAGGCGCGCGGCAAAAAGGGTTCTTACAGGGTACTCTCCCACCGGCTTTGGGGGCTAAGTGCATGCTTACACCCCCCGCCCAGGGAGACCACAACTCACTAAGCTATGGGGCTTACCCAGAAACTACAGCAAAGCAACTCATCCCAGCTCTTAAGTATATAAAAGCATCAGAAAGTAAAAATCCATTCCAAACTCTGGCGATTAATTAGGATGATGGATGGGGACACAAATCTGGTCACGCCGCTTCCTTCCGCACGAACGCAGAAGCTGTTCCGAGGAGAAGAAGCTGAGATGATCAGAGCAAGATGTTGCTCCGGATGGTGGTGGCTGAGAAGGTCAGGACGTGAGACCACAGCTACTGAAGATGTGCAGGAGGCTCCCATCGGTGTGAGTGAGCCAGGGCCAACTTCGCCCCCTCCCTGGGCTGCCCACGTTTGCAGGAGCCCAGCAGCTAAAACTGGCAGTCTGGAAATAATCTTGAAGGAGAGAAGTGAGGCAGCTGCTCAAAGGCTTCTGCCAGCCCGGAGCCGATTCTGGCTCAGGGAAAGGTGCTGCAGCAAAGGAGACCCTGTGTCTGATCAGGAAGCTCAGTCAAGAGCTGGAGCATTTAAACAGCAACAGCAAAGGAGCTGGGAAACAGAAAACAGGAAAGAGCAAACAGCTTGTGCAGGGTAGAAATGCTCTGGAGGAGGAGGAGGACTGGAGAGGGAGGATTAGCCAGCTATAAATACAAGCAGCACCGAGTTAAAAGGCTAATTAGAATAGCAAAAAGAAATACAGCAGCACATTTCAGAGACCATTTCCACTAACAAAGGGTTTCTCAAACCTGTTTGCAGGAGTGAATATGAAAGAGAAAATTGGATCCCTATGAAATGATTTCAAGAATTGGAGGAGGAAAAAGGTAATGGCAGATCTCTTAACAGCCAGTCAAGCTCCCTGACATCTTCATCCGTGGCAGAGGGAGAGAGGACAGTCCTCAGTTTGCATGTCCTGGGAGGAAAACAAAGGATGGGCATCCTTCCCTGGGCAGGCTGAACTGGAAGGGCCTGGAGGTTGCCACGGATCTGAGAAGTCCCAGAGATGCTGGGCACACTGCTCTGGGTAGTGTGCTGGTCCCAAGTCACCCCAGTTGCATAAGAGGCAGCTACTGGGGCACTCAAGCTGGCACCAAGCAAACCATGGGCTGTGGAAGGGAATCAATGGGCTGCGAGCATTCATGGCCCACAGCCTCAGCATAGGCCAGGTATAGCTTTTAGCTTCCCCTAAAGCTGGGCAGATGGCCCTCAAGTTCCCAACCCGTTCAACACACACATACATGTACCTACCTATGTGCATAAACACAACCCCCCCACACCTCGTCCTGCAGACATGTCTGCACTGCTGTGAGGCTGCTCTGTCCCCAGCCATGCCCACCCTGCTCTCTGTTGTACTGGCACCTGGCAAGGTATGTGAGCTGCCAGCCTCTCAATGGTCTGCTCTGCACTCTCACCCAGCTCAGGTCTTCTGGCAAAAGCTGTGACCCACACGTGGCAGTCCTGCAGCCTGTCCTAGGCTCCAAGTGGTGCCAGAAGGGCCATGAGGAACGACCTGTCTCTCTTGTCCAGTACACTGACTCTGCCCAGTCTTGAGGACACAGGAGCAGTCCATTCCTGCAAAGAGCCTGAGACAGTTTGTCCCACACAGCTGCTGGCCAGAAGCAGCTTGGAAAAAGGAGACTGTCACCAGAGGAGAGGCTCATTTGGATTCACGTTCTTTATCTGGGCTTCCAGCAGCTCAGCAATGATGGGGTCCTCCAGACCACTCTGCAGCTGGAGAGGAGGGATTTGCATCCCCAGAGCTCATATGGAGGTAAACAGCTGAGGATAAATGGGATGACTTTTATTCTTCTGTTCATGATATCACTGTGGCTGCTGTGAACAGAGCCACAGGTCATGATGACATCAGGGCAGTAATGGCACAAATGGGTGACAGCTGGGAATGATTCAAGAACCAGGGATGGGCCTGGGGGGGCAGAGGTGTTCTCAGGGAGCAGGGGCAGAGTGTTGCTGTCTCCTCCCTGGCAGACAGTGTGAGCTGGCAGCGATGGGGACAGCATGGTGGCTGGGGACAGGGCTGCCTGGCTGGGAACTCTCCAGAATTAAACTAATTGCATTGCCTAGGAAATGATCACAGCAGCTCAGATGCTCTGCTCCCCTCTGAGGATGTAGGGGGCTTTATGAGCACTAATTAACTCCAACTCTACAACATGCCTGCAGGGCAGGTACAACCAGACCCACAGAGGGGGAGCAGCAGCTGCAGGTGCCATGGCGAGGCAGTGCCCGCTGCCTGGGAGATTTCACAGCAGTGAGTCCCCCCTTCCAACTGTGATTACAGCCCAGGAGCTCCCACTTGCAGGACTCTCTGCGCACCCCAGCTCCCTGCACACACACACATCTATGTTCCTCAGGACTTCACAGAACAAAAATGAGGCCAAACCACCAGAAGCAGTTTTGCTGATAAAGAGCCATCAGCTGCAGCCTCTTGTCCTGCCTGCATCCATCCATCTGTCCTTTCCTGACACCCTCCTGTGTCCACCCTTTGCTCCTGCCTGATGTGCCCACCCTGAGCAGCCCACGGGGACCCTGCAGCTCCACACCAGACTGTTCCCAACACACTGGAAAAAACCCAGTGCTGGGCATGAGGCAGCCTTGCCAAGGCAGAAGACAGCACACTGGTCCCGGATGCTCTATTCACTTGGCTCTGCATCCCTGTCCTCTCAGTCAGGGGGCTCCAGCCAGCCAGGCGCCTGCGCTCCAGGCAATGTTCATTGTGGTATGCAGCAAGGGGCAGAGAAGCAGAGAAATTCACAGACATGCACCTAAATAAAATATTTTAAAGTGAGTTTCCCATGAGGTGCCAGCAGCTCTTTATTTCATGCTGCCTTTGCTGGCTGATCGTGTTGTCACTCCAGCTGGTGGAGGCAGTGGCTGCCAGCTGCCAGCAGGAAAGGATGATGGCAGCGTCTCCTCTTGCCTGGAAGAGCTGTGCTGGCTCGGTCCTGAGCACTGCTCTCAACTCTGCAGTAGACTGGCTCCTTGCAACGAGCAGCAGGGTTGCAGCAAGAGGCACAGCAGCAAATGGGTGCAGCCTCAGTTTGCCGCCCTGTGCCCAGTGGGAGCAGAACGGTAGGTCCCAGACACCAGGTTCCTGGGATTTTGTTCAGCAATTAGGAGTTCTGAAGGTTGGAACTGGATGTAGCCTTCTGCATTACAGCCCCCCTCTGCCCCGCCGCCCTCCCCCCGCCGCCCGCAGCAGGCAGGCTGGGACTGCTGCCCTGTCCCTGGTGTCACAGAGCTATAGACTCACAGAGCTCTCAAAGGCACACAGCTGCACACAGCTGCACACAGCCTGGCACTGGGTGGCCAGCTGACCTCTGTCCTAATCCCTGGGCTGAGGTTGGATACTAATACCAAACATTTTAGGGAGTGATTCCTTATACACACAGGGATGCCCTGCCCAGTGCCCTGGACACTGGCACAGGCAAGGTCCCTACAAGGACCACCCATCCCCATTGCTCCATCACTGCTATCACTCCGGAGTGTGGGAGTCTTTTGTACAGAGAGGGGATGCCTGCTACAAATGTCAGCTCTAATGGCAGGCTTCACCTTAGCTGGACAAAAAAACCCTCTGTGCCCTGTGGCAAAGCCACTGCGGCTGAGCTGCACAAACTCACCGGGTCAGACCTGGCCATTTGCAGTTTGCACTTTCTTCTTGCGGGGAAGAAATAGTTATTTCCCCTAATTACGAGTTAAATGCCAAATAAATGCCCTATCCTGCATGGTAATTGCAGTGTCACTGAGTGATTAATTCCTGCTCTACAAGCTGAGAATCTGCACCACGTTTGCAAACGGCAATAACCCAGCTCCCGAGCTGCTGAGCTCTGCATGGCCCTGCTGGCACTGCCCATCTGCCCATCTCTGGTGACCTAGGTCTTCAAGACACATCTTGAAGGATGCTGCAGGACACATCTGCAGCAGGACACTGGCTGATAAAGGCAGGCTGTTCCACACCAGTGCCAGAGCTACCCAAAAGCTGTCCCTTGGCCATGGTGTCCTGGCATGGGTGGCAGAGCTGCCCAGGCTGTATGCCTCACACAGCACCAGCTGCCTGAACCCCAGATCACAGCAAAGTGTGGGAACACACGGGGACAACCACAGTCCCCATGTCCCCACAGAGAGCTCTGACTGGTCCCTGGGGCTGGAGCAGAGCCTGGCTGGTCCCAGAGCCAGAGCACTGAGCTCTGCGCGGGTTCCTGGCACAGTGTCAGCCCTTGGCGACAGCCCTCAGTCCCGACAGGTCTGTGTCCGAGGGGCATGCCAACACCCACGCCCATCCCAGAGCGAAGGCTCCTTGAAGCTGCTGCTGCCACAGCCAAAAGATCATCACGGTGCTGATCGATAGGAGACTGAACGTTAGAAGCGACCCCCCTGCCGATCTCAGGTTCCAGTGGCAGGCAGCAGCCTCCTCCTGGTGACTTCTGCAGAACTGCCATCCTTACTGGTACCCAGCAACAGGGGTCTGGCCCTGTCACACCCCACGCCCACGATCCCAAGAGGTGGGGAGAAGGAAAGGCTTTCAAGTTCAGCTTTACATGTATGTGAGAGTCTCAAACTGTGACACTCGCTAATTACATTCGAGAAAATAACAAAAGGAAAATCTGGAGGAAACCTCAGCATTCAGTCTTCCTTTCCCCCTCCACCCTGATGTTGGTTTTGTTTTGTTTTATCCTTTTTTAAAGAAGTAATATTTTTATTTTTTTTTTCAAGGCATTAAAAAACCTCCCCAGTGGTGTGGGCACAATCGCAGCGTAACCTTGAATTCTATGTAGCAGGGCTTGGCTTTCATTATTTATTAGGGAGATCAATTAGAATATTCTGTTTGCAGAAGAATATAATCCAATATGTACTTCAAGCACTAACAGCTAAATATATGCTTATTTAAAAATCAATCTAAAAGTCAAGGTTTCCTTTGTAAATCCTTACTACAGATTGAAGAAGAAAAAAAAAAAAAAAGAAGGAAAGGAAAAAGAGCTGTGAGCGTTACCACCTGCTGAAGGCTGCGGTCTCAAGGAGATGCTCACACGTTTGGAGACATCTCAGATGGGAATTGAGAGCAAAAGGCAAACAACTGCTGAAGCACCCAGCACAGAGAGCTCACGGCGGGCACGTGGCAAAGCTGCGGGCCCCCACAGGTGGGCACCCAGGTAAGCCCTACACTGGAGAGGGCACCGACGGCACCCGGCTCTGGCGCTGGGAGCGTGCCAGTCGTGCCAAGCGACTCAGCATCCTGGCAGAGGTTTATCTTTCATTGACTCACTGGGGCTCACTGCGGAGCCAAAGCCTGCGCCTGGCAGCCCGGCCGGGATCCGCAGTGTCCTCGCCTCTCTCCTCGCAGGAGCGGGTTCCCAAGATTAATTGCCATGTATTATTTATTGACCTCAGCCGCGACCTTGGCCTGCCCCGGCTCCTTCGCCAGAGCCTCTTCAGCAGCCGCAGCAGTGGTGGCAGGCAGCAGCTCTGGTGGGGCAGCACCGGGTGCCCCGTGCTGCCAGCCCAGCCGTGCCACAGGGCTGCCCCACAGCCTCAGAGACCCTGGCTGCTCTGTTCCCGCTCCATCCCCACACTGCTCAGCCATTCTCCAGCTGCGCCAAGCGCCTGCTTTCATCTCTTCCCTGCCGTGAGCTGGGCGTGCGCAGCCAGCTCCCAGGTTCTCCTGATTTCTTAAGCTCTTTCTCTTTCGTCTTTCATTTTTAAATCTTATCTCCAGGTAAAATGGGTATTTGATGGGATCAAAAGGTGACCTTTAAGGAGGTTAGCAGAGCCTCAAACGCTATCCTGGCAAGTTCGCGCACACTCGAGCGCTGAAGGGAACGGCTCTCTGATCTCCTGCTCCTCGGTGGAAAAGTTGCTTCATAAAGATCTCTGCCAAAAGTCCGTACAACGAGCTGAGAAAACTTTCTGAAAAAGCCAGCACCTAGAGCTAGGCACAGGCTGTCCTCCAGCTTCTGAGAAAGCAATCATTACAAACTTCTGAAGTGGTTCTTCCCCTGCTCAAGTTCCCTGTGTCTAGCAGAGTCCGGACAATCCCCCACCTTTCACTCAGCCACACAAAATCACTCAAGTGCTTTCAGAAGCACGACAGCCGTGGAGGGACATGGGACAGAAGCGATCAGAACAATGAGACAGTGACAAGTGGCTGGAAATGTGTCTGAGCTGAGCATGGGATGGAGACCCAGCAGCTGTCCCCCTGGGAGAGGCAACACAACACTGCACAGGGACCCCTCCAGCCCCAGGGGAGCCAATGTCCCTGTTGTGCTGGGACTGCCCAAGGTCTTCCCAGCAGTGTTGTGTCCTGCACAGACCTGAGCACCTTCTGGTCATGCTGGGAGAGATGCAGAGAGGGATCAGCAGCGTGAGCTGGTGGATGACAAATCCCTCCCTGAGGAGATGGTGTTGCCTGATCTGCAAGCCAGTGTCACTCCAGCCTTGGCCAAGACCAAGACTTGCAGACTTCTGCTAAGCACCTTGTGCTTAAATTCCAGATGGGAGGAGAACAGTCTGGGCTAAGGGATCTTGTGGGCACATGATGAGGGACACCACACCATGGGGTCAATGAGCTGGAGCACTGCATCCCTCCAGAGTCCTGGCAGACAAAGACGAGAGCAGGGAGGAACAGAGGCTGAGCTGGATCAGGAGGGCAGGCCCATGCTCTCCAGTGGCAGCCCAGAGCTCATGCCACCAGCTGGGTGAGGGGGCACATTGCAGGCTGCCCTGTCCACAGTGCAACGTGCTGGTGCCTCTGCCTGCAACAGACCTGAGGCAGAGGGAACAGCCGGGAGCGGTGGGCGGCAGGGATAATCTCAGCATTAATCACTTCCATGCCACCGAGCAGGGCTGCAGCAGTGCACAGCCTGCGCTGTGCCACTGCCAAGCACCGGGCACAGTGGGCAAGGGCACGGGGAACAGTGTGAAAGCCACCTGTTCAGAGCAGCCAATCCACCACCAAGGCTGCATCTCTTCCACATACCCTTGCCCCCAGGGTGAGGGACAAGAGGATGCCCTGAGACATGCCTCTCTCTCCAGGCCTTCCCATGCAGGCCCACCCTGCCAACAGCTCGCTGCAGGGATAGCAAAGGCGGCCTGGCAGCCAAGGGGTTACAGTGCCTGGTTACTCCTTTCATACCTGGGCTCCACTTATTTGCAGAGTCCATTTCCCAGAAGCCAAGGCTTTTAGCAGCAGTTTTGCTGTAGAACCCCTTATTATGGATTGCGAGTTCCTTAAAGGTCAGGGAACACGACACAATGGAATGGTATCAGTGAGCTCAGCCACTGGGTATTTTACTAGGGAAACCCATAAAGCAGATTGTTTGCTGCAGAAAGCATACACTGGGTAATAAAGTCAGTGTAATTGTCTCCAGAAACAAACAATCAGTTTAGGGGGAAAACACTGCGGTAATGGGGGTGCCCGACACGGCCCGGCCACAGGCAGTGCTGGGCTGTGTTTCACCCTTTAGGTTACAGCACCTAAATGCATTGCCAGAGACTTGGCAGGGAAAGAAACCATTTCCCAATGTATTGTTGAGAGACAAATACTCAATATTCCCTCTAACGAGGGTGTGCAGCTGGCGCTTAATCTCAGTGCAGAGCAGACCACAGCTCGCTCCCCCATTAAGGAAATGCAGAATTGATTGTGAGGATGATTGAAGATTTCTGCAGAGTACAATTCCCAGGTCCGTGATGACCCCTCTTTTTTTTTTCTTTTTTTTTTTTTCTTTCTAATTTGCCTGTAATCTACTCAGACAAATCCTTTTATCACATTTATTTCCTTTCCAAGTTACCACCGGTGTGATTAATTACTTAACTTTGCAGTCCTACTTACCCTGCTGTACACTCTAATTTTTCTTTCTATTAGAACGGTTTTCCATCCCAAATAGACATATTTCCCTGTTAAGCTCACTTGCTGCTAATGACTGCTGAATAGTTTCCTCAGGACATGCCCAGCAGCCACCCGTCCCATCTGTGGATGGAGCCAGGCTCTGCACGGTGATGCCCGATGACAGGACAAGGGGCAATGCGTGGCAGCTGAAGCACAGGAAGTTTCATTTAAACATGAGGAGGAACTTTTGTGTTTTGAGGGTGACAGAACACTGGAACAGGCTGCCCAGGGGGGTTGTGGAGTCTCCCTCTCTGGAGATATTCAAAACCCACCTGGACGCATTCCTGCGTGATCTGATATAGGAGATCCTGCCCTGGCAGGGCGGTTGGACTGGATGATCTTTCAAGGTCCCTTCCAGACCCTGACATTCTGTGATTCTGTGATTCCATTCTGTCCCATCCCATGGTTTCACATCATTTTGAGATGCAGCAGGCACCACTCATCACCCTGCATCCCACTGCAGAGGGGCTCAGTCCTTCCATGGGGAGAAAAACAGCACCGACCTCCTTCTCCAAGAAGCCTGTCAGACCCCAGGGGGTCGCGGCTGCTCTACCAGCCTGGAAATTCTCATTTGGTTCTAGATTTAATCTTGTAATGAAAAAGGAATTGGAACCAGTGCAACAGTTTTACCCTTCCCTAGTCACAGAGAGGGGAGGAAAAGTAATTTAAAAGAACCAATGCTGCCTACACAAAGGCACTGCTGCTCTCACCCACCTTTAACACCTATGTTGGCTGCTTACTGTCTGGGGGTGGGGGGGGCGGGGAGTGGAGGAGGAACACTCCCAGCCCCCTCCCTGAGCATGCCACCGTGTCCCAGCCAACAGCAGCGAGACACTCGCCAAGGAAAAGCAATTAGATTTAAATCTAGTTTCCTCTTTCTGCCTCGCCTTTTCTCTTTTCTCTACTTAGATGCTCTTCAGTGTAGTACCTAATATGATTTGTGTTGAGCACAGTGTGAAACAGGAATGATTTATGGGTCTGTTAGTACTCCATAGCTACCTGACGCCATCCCAGCCCCCTGAAAGGGCACTCCAAGAGCAGATTGACGAGGGAGTCCTGGCATTACACATAATTATTTGTGTACCCTGCCCACATAATTAATGTTTTTCTGGCTCTCATGATGCTTGAGCATTTTCCCTGTGCCACACTGGGCTCTGCTTCAGGAGAAAACAGGTCATGGACCCTCGACTAGCACCAGCCCCCGCTGCCCCTCTCTGCCCAGAACCAATCTGCTGGGCTCTACTTGTTTCAGCTCAGATGAACTTGTACCTCAAGATAGGCTCGGTCTCTGCATATCATTGCCCACAGCTATGGTAGTGGTTGCTCAGGCACCCACCAGACCCAGCTTCCACAGCATGCTGGGGCTGCAGCAACTCGGATGCAAAAGTCCTCCTGAAAGTCCCTGGGATAGGTCGGATGGCACCGTGGCTGCCAGAGTAGCTCTGCCGGGGACGATCCCGCCCCTCTGCGCTACCAAGTGCCCTTCATGAATGCTTAATGCTGCCCCAAGAACATCCCCTGTCCTCCTCACTGCAGCCACCACTGCCAAGGGGCAGGCAGGCAACACGGCCCCCCTCCCTTCCTCCAACGTACAACGAGAAGCCAAATGAAATAATGAAAGAAACTCATTTTAATGCCACAGAGGGAATTGTTTTATTGCTAAAGCAGCAAATAGAACTAATTGAATCGGCTGGAAAAGAAAAAAAAAAAAAAAAGGAAGGAGTGAAGGAGAGGAGAGGTGCAGTGCACCGACAGAAAGGGCGAGCGGGAGCCTGAATATTCATGGGCCTGGGAACTGCAAATCTGTGATTGCAAAATATCCTCAGAACTGATAACAGTGCCAGCAGTGGTGCCAGTGCCCAGGTCTGGAAGTGAGCAAGCAACGTTTGCATTTACAAGATGGTTTTTTAAGTAATAGCAGGGAGCAAATTCTCTGGTTCATCAGGCTGCTCCACACCTCCCTGCTGAAACAGGACAGCCTGGCAGCACATGCAGGGGATGCCACATCCCATCAGTAGCTAAGCATGGGGCAAGGTGTCCACATTGCCCGTGTGCTGCCCACCCGCAGGCACAAGTACCCTGAGGTGCTCCACAACCTCCTCCTCCTTCCAGCGCCACCCTTATGCACAGCAGACGCTCTTGGGACCATCCTCTTGCCCAGCAGGGACAGGACAGTGACCCAGCTGCTGCCTGTCGGGTGAGAGGCTGTGGAGGTGGCTGTTATCTGGTCCCTGCCAGGCTGAGCACAGGCTGGCATGGCTGCAGGGCTGGGCAGCTCATCTCAAATCACATCCTGTGTCACACACCACCAGTTAAGCCTGCCACAAACCTTTAAGGTCACTGTTTTCAGTCAACCTTCATTTTCAGCGGCCACATATATATTAGTGTAGGGGGCTGCATTTTAATTAAGGCAGTGCTCATGTTCTTCATTACAGCACTAAGTCACCCAGTGAGGAACACCAAGGATATAAATCCCCTTAATGAAGAAGGAGTTGCACGTTCTGCTCTGTACATTTAAGCAGAGGAACCACCACACAAAATGACTGCTCCAAAGAGTGCAAGAAGGTGCTTCAGGAGAAAAGCTGGGTTAGACATGCAATTGACCACACACCACCAGCAGCACCAATTCAGGACCACCACAACCAGAATCCCCCTATCTGTATTCCAAGGGCACAGTGAATGGCCTGTGGCATTTCAATCTGCTTCCCCTGCACTGAAACCCTAAGGCCCACCTGGGTTATGTGGGTTTGCTAGTGCCTAGGCTCCTCCTGGAGGCCCACACCATAGACAGAGGGCAAGGTCTGCAGCAGAGACCTCCATGTCAGGAGCTCCAGGACTTCACTTCTTTTCTGAGCTGCTAGTGCTGAGCAGCCAGCCTTAGTGGTACCACTGGGCTGAGGACAGAGCCATAGGTTGAAACTTGCACCTCTGCAGAGCCCCCCAGTGTCTCCTCATGACAGCATCTCCAGCGCTCATCCTCTGGGCACAGTGAGGAGCTCCAGGCTCTTTCCCCTGCCTGTGACACACTGTCAGCATTAGCACAAGTTAATAGGGAGCACTGCAAGCACCTCACCAGGTTACCTGCGGACAGGACCTTGATCTGGGCAGCAGCAGACTGGCATCCACCTTGATGCCCTGTGGGGACCTTGATTGCCAGGAATCCCTGCTCTAAACACATCACCCTGCTGTAGTCAGCATCTCTGAACGTAAACATTAATAAATGGGCTCTTTAAAGGTTCTGACAAGGAGAAAACGCCTCCCCACCATCACCTGCCACCAGCAATTGCTGAGGAGCCACTGCTCAGCTCCCAAATGAAGTGGGTGGTGCTGGAGACACGACAGATGTCCCACAGAGACAGCCACATCCCAGGGCCAGAGCCTTGCAGAACAGGGCACCAGTGATCTCATAACACATTTCCCCTGCTGCCACTTCAGCCTCCAGAAACCAGGGGAAGCCTGAGCCTTAAATCCATCCCAGCTCTTCCTCTGTCATTAATTGTCAGGCTATTTGTACTGCACATTTTACATACCAACCAGACTCCAATTTCATGGTGGCCTAGGCTGCATAAAGGCCTCTTTTAATCTCCCTAATTCTAAAGTGGTACCAAACTTTACCATTTTCTGTACACTTACTCCCATCTAACACTATCACTACAATTTAGAAGCAATAAAAGTCAAGCTCCCGCCTTGCAGCTTTATTTCCAAAGTTCAATCAGTTAACCTAGGAGACCAATGGCTTCCCTACAATGAGTAATGATGCAGAATAATATTTAGATAGAGATAAACCCCCTTTGCATAGGAAATTGCATTACAATTTGCTGGGTCTCAAAAATTTGCAGCTAGATGCTTTAGTTTGCCAATGAAGTTATTGCCTCAGGCATTTTTCCACGGCGCTCTGATTTTTTTTTTTTTCCGGGGGTTTCTAGAGGATTTTGAGCTGAGTAAGGAACCTTTGCTGCTCCTGATCCAGCCATGTGCAGGAGACCCAGCGGCACTGCCTGCCCCCTCTTCCCACACCGGTTCACCTGGCACTGACCGGGTGCAGAGGATGAAGCACGTCCCACAAAGTGGCTGTAGGAAGGGGCTCTGCCCTTCATGGGGAAGAGGCACGCAGGCACTGCCCATGCTGCTGGCGGTGGATTCCCAGGGCTCCCCTTGGCATCCTGGATGCCAGCAAGTACTTGGTCTGTCAGACCTGTTCCCCAGGATGGAGGACACACACAGAGAGTCAGAGCAGCAGTGGCAGCAGGTACCTGACTGGTGTGGCTGGCTCTGCTTTGGCCAGACATTAAACCTACCTTGGTCAGACATTAATGGAGATCGGTGCCCTGAACACTGCCAAGGCCTCCCCTCTGCTGCCAGGCCCTGGCATCGTTCATCCTCCCCTGCCCATGGCACCTGGTACCAGCCACCACATTCACACCTCCCTCCATGCAGAAGCATCATTCCTATCACTCCTGAGCCCCACAGGTTCACAATGAGCTGCTGATGACAGCAGTTTGCTTTTCTCTGTGTTCTTGACAGGCCAGACAGGAGAGGTGTGCTGGTTTGAGGCTAATTGGAATATTTTAATGGAGAAAATTATAGTATAGGCTGTGAAAGGAAAACAATGGTGATGTCCACTCATAGGCTTGCTGAGATGTTTAAGTACTCAAAACATAGGTAAGTCTGTCTCTGGGGCACAGCATCTTGGGCGGTCTAGTTTCTGGCTTCCTCCTCTCTGCCAAGTAACCTCACTAACCACTTTCCTTCTAACCCCCCTGGCCCATCCTCCAAATTCACCTTGCATGTAAGGCAAACCTTGGAGTAAAGTATAGGGGTGGGGAGAAGGTGGAAGGGTGGTTGGGAGCCCCTCCTGGGGTCTCTGATTTCTGGGAGGGCTGTTGTGTTTCTGTATTACCTTTACCTTGTATATTTCTGTAAATATTCCTGTATATAGTGTATGTATTTGCTTGTATATTGTGCTAAGCTGTAAATAGAGCTTCAGTCCTTAACTTCCAGCCATCTGAGTCCTAGTCTGGGTCATTTTACAAAGTGGGGGGGGCGGGGGAACTCCCAAACCATCACAAGAGGCACTGCCTCTCCTGGGGTACCTCCATGACCTGGGATCACCTGGCATTGCAGCCCCCAGCCCCTCGGTAGTGGGGGTAGGGTAGTGGCTGGTTTGTGATGAACGTGGCTCAACTAAATCACCCCAAAGGAGCTGGGAGGTGCCAGTGCTGATGGCATAGGCAAGCAGCAGCAGGATCAATGCTGCTGCTCCCCAGGGGACAGGCCTGATGGGGATGAACCACAGGCCAATTAAATACCTCCAGCAGCAAGGACTTCAGGATCCATGGTCTGCCACTGGCGTTCCACGAGTCAGCACTTTGGACCCAAAAAGGTTTCAAGCCAGCAGGGCTGGAGCTGAGCAATTAGCAGTTAACAAGGTGCCCCAATGGCACAGCTCCTTAGAGCCATGGTGAGCTGGAGGAGGCTCCTCCCCACTTATTTAAGGGCTTAGAGCTGGGTCCTGAGCAGGGGGCAGCAGCTGGGCTCCTCAGGAAGCTCCACAGCCTCTGGAGCTGGAGCCTGGTCCTGACCGGCATCATCTAGAGCAGGTGGTTTGTCTCCTCCTTGGCTGGGCGATGGCAGCTCCTGCTGTCAGCTGCTGAACCCAGCGCAGGTCTAACACGGTGCTGAGCTGACGCTGGCTTTCCAACGGCGTGCTGGCTGCTCGGCTTAATTATATGAACGTCCATCATGAGCAAATAGAGAAAGGGCAGAGCTGAAGCTGAAATAAAGTTATTTGCAGATGTGGATGAAGGCTAATAGAAAGTATATTCTATTACTGTGCCCATCTCCACTCAAGATGAAAGGAGATACGCTCCAAAACAAAGCAGAGCTGTGAATTTGGGCTTACCAGAGCACCGCTGCTCTGCTCCGACCCGACGTGATTACCCACTAATAAAGGAGGGGGGCCAGGTCCACTGCAGCCCGGCTCTGGAGGGAATGGAAATCAGATTTTGGCTTCAGTTACAGCAATCTCCATAACACAAAGCAAAGCCCGGCAGCTGAGGTTATTTTTATCCTAAGCCAGCTCTGCTTAGTAGGTCTGCAGCTACCACTGATGCCCCATTGCCATATCCTCTTCCCCTCCATCCCTCTGCCTCAGTTTCTCCAGGCACTGACTAGATCGGAGCAGACAACCGGGGCCGCATTTTTGACAGGATCCTGCATTCCTTAGTGGTAAAAACCAGTTGTGAATTTTGCATCCACCCTCAGCATTTGGCCTGTTTATATTGCCAAATAAATTCTTTAAAGAAGTACCGTACTTCACAGGAGAGCTTGTCAAGGTAAATACCTTCATTTACATAAAATGTGACTAGCAATTGAAATGTTAAAGCCATAAAGAGCAAGTTTATGATCCATCCTTGATGCCTGGATGTATAATATGACAAGAGGGAAAATAGTGCGGCTTGCAGCGTTTGCTAAATTGGTGTGTTGACTCTGGGGATGGAAACAGGAGATTTGACAACACAGGTTGGAAGGGGTTTTGAGGTTGGGGTTTGTTGGGCGTTTTTCCCCCCCTCTCTTTTTCCCCGTATAAATATGAATTCCTTCACACAGCTTTCAAACAGTTGGTTCTTAAACACTCTCCTTAGCCTGGAAACAGCAGATACCTAAATAGAGAGACTGCAGGGCAGAGGCCTGTGTGGTAAGGAGCTACCCAGCACACAGCACCCTGGGGATGCTCACCTCAGGTCACAGAGGACAGGATCCTACTGTGGGCTGGACAGGAGCCCAGTCACACGTGCCCATACACCACTGTGCCTCCAAAAAGTGGAAGTGGGAGAGATGGTCATGAGCCATTATGTACATCAGGGTCCAAGCAGCAGCTCCTGCACATGGCTTCGTGGGCCCCAGGGACACTGAGCTCCTTCAGCATGGGGCATAGGGATGGATCCTGTCCCAGCCACTCTGCCTCCCCCCTCCCCTGGAGCTTTTCTAGAGCTGACCCCAGTCCTTTAATCTGAGCAGGAACTTCTCACGGCAATTGGAATTCAGGGGCTTCTTTTCAACTTTTAAAAAGGAGGAAGAAACCAATTTAAACCACTTCAAATCCTAAATAATACTTTAAAAATGTGAATAAAAAGGATAAACTGGACCGCTGCCTACACATATAGCAGAGTGAAATTATAATATCCACACTTAATGCTCTGGAAAGTTTGATGGTGCATGTTCCTCACCTCAGCTCTGTACGGGCGTTTCAGCCATTCATTCACACCCCTACCCTTCTCAATTCATTGAAACCACTTCAAGCAAATATCATTTGAAAGAAATTACCTCTGTGTATTGCACCACGAGCGGTAAGAAATGTCCCACATGAGCCTCTCCAGCCCCCAAAGCAATAAAATTTCTGCTGAAGTGCATGATATAATGACTCTGGGAAAGAAGTCCCCATGACAACAAGAGGTAAGAGAAATCCATGAAAAGCAGACTCCGACCTCTCTCGATACAAGGTGTCACCAATTTGTGCTGGAATTCTCACTCTGAAAACTGAAAGCCTTTGTCCATAACTTTCTTTGAGAACCTGTTGTGTCCCCTGTGCTAGGCTGGGCTTGGAAGAGAGCAGAGCAAGCCTGGCTAAATCAGAAACCAAGCAGGGGTCAGGCTCATCATTTAATCCTTGAACACAACCAACCAACCCTTCACCTTTCCCTTCTCCAGGGGGGCTGCTTTTCCCCAGGCCTATTTTGGGGGTTTCTGCAGCATCCACACGCTTGAGTGATGCTGCAATCACAGGCAGAGCAGAGCTCGCAAACTTTGACACTACCCATAACACTTAAAGCATTAGCAGCAAAGCTCTGGAGCCTCTACTTAGTGGATTATTGAGCAAAACCAGGGATTGTTCTGGAAAGCACAACGCTTTGGTCAGGTTTTTTCAGGCCTGGTGACATACGATGGTTCCCCAAGTGCTCCAAGGGATACTTCATAAGTTCCTAGAATCACAAACTGGTTTGGGTTGAAAAGGACCTTAAAGATCACCTAGTTCCAAGCCCCTGCTGTGGGCAGGGACACCTCCTGCTAAAGCAAGTACTCAAGCTAGGGGAAGAGGCATCTCTGCTGTGCTTGGCTGGTTTCTGAGCCCTGGGTTCACAGCCCTCCCAAGCACTCCTGCCCAAGGTGCTGGGCACACACCAGGAAGAGAAGGGCAGGACCCTGCCGGATGTGGTGGCCTGAGTGAGTGGTGCCAGTCATGTCTCTGCCAGGGCTGAGCAGGACAAGTGCCCAGGATTTGCAGCTCTTGGCCTTGCCACCTCCCCTCAGATGTCTCTCTCTGCACCACATGCCCTGCCAACACGCAACCTTACCCAGTGGCAGCCAGCACTGCAGGAGTGGGCATCTGGAGCTCTCCCTGCCAGCACCTTGTCCTGGCACTGCTCTCAGCCTCTTTGCAAGAAGAGCAGGCACAGCGTGGAGGGGCTGCGGGTGTTGAAAACTGCTGCCATTCCCATGGCTACAGCCGAGTAGCCTGTGGATAACCATCATCAGGTGATGAAACGCTATAAAGAGGCTTGAGTCATTCCTGCATCCTGTCCCTTGAGCTGAAACTGAGGGGAAGGCTGGGAGAAGATCCTGATGCACACAGAGCAGGAGACCCCAGCACCGTCACACAGCAGACTCACTCTGGCAGCTCTGGGTGCAAGAGAAAATCCATGGCTGATACTAGAATGGGCTCTCTCCAGAACCCAGATGGACGAAATACAGGGATTAACCAGCAGTCAGCCTGGCCTCTACTCACAGCCTCCAGTTTATAACCCAGCTCAGCCCAGAGCCTCCACCAGCTTCAGTGAGAGCCTGACCCAGGCACCAGAGGGAGGTCAGTGGAGCAGGTGTGGGCTCACTCTGCGTGGGAGGCTTGGGCTAGAAAACACAACACATGTCTCAGACATTTAGGAAAGGTGAAGGGGTCAAGGTGCTGAAAGCACCACGTTACACAAACACTAGTGCAGTCTCCAAGCCAGATTCATCCCCAACACGCTGGATCCACAGAGGAGGGAGGCAGCTGAGTCACTACATTTCAGCAAAAGCCAGCTCACAGCAGGTCCCAGAAAGAAAATCAATAGCCTTTCCCCAAGTTCCCAGAAGTGCAGAGGGCACGGAACGCTGGGAAGGCCTTTTGCAGAGTACTCCAGCCGTCACCAGGCTGCTGCAGTGGTGCTGGTGGTTAGCAGCAGACTCGATCCATCCGTCCCCCACAGGAGCCCTGTGGTGCCCATCAGCACAGGCTCATGGCGTCGATGGCAGACGTTTGATTTCCAAGTATGCCGAGCTGATGGGAGAGCCACCAGCATTACCCAGCAACACAATTACAGCTCCCAGCAAGGGCTGCACCATGTGGGACCTGCTGAAACAGCCCCGAGCCACTGCTGCCCAACTGCTGCTGAGGGATGCTGGGGGCGGGGGGTGGGCTCATCGCATCTTCTCAGACACAACTGGCACCATCTCTGCCAGCTGCTATTGTGAGAAGAGATAGCTGCTTGAAGATGGGATGAGCCTGGTGCACACAGGGATGGCCCCACCACCCCGGGGCACAGACTGACAGCCCCACCGGCCCCAGAGCAACACAGGAGGGCAGGTGGGACATTAGCAACCCCTAGGAGGAGCAGAACCATCAGACGAGTGTCCTGTCCGCAGGGATATGAGCGAGAGCATTGGCTCTGCAGCCATGGCCAGCTGCTCCTGGAACCACTGGCTCGGAAGCACATGGTCATTACTGGGAGAAGAGCTCCTTGGCATAGCATCATTTATGAGTTGTTGAGGGCAGCAGCTGACAGAGTACCACATGGGCCTGGCTGATGGGGAGAAGGCTCCAACAAATCCAGACAAGAGGCAAGAACAGCATTAGACATGCAAACCCTCTGCATGCTCATCGTGGTGGCTGCTCCCTGCAGCAGGGCCATGTCACACACAAAGCTGAGCCCTGCACAAGGACAGGAGGTGACACAGCCACAGGCAGAGGGAGAGGAGAGCAGTCTCACAGAAACCCTTTTGGAGTTTCCCTGCAAGGGCTCTGCTGAGAGGGAGGGGAGGACAAACCCAACATGCATGCACAGACAAAAATTCACTCCCCACTACCTGGAACAGTCCTCAGACCTGGGAGCTTTCAAACTCCGCAACTGAAGTTCACCACCAGAGATTCTACGTTGTGGAGATCACACATCTGTTAAAACTGCAAACTGGTTGTCAAAATAATTACAAATTTCCAGTTTCCTGCTACACAGGAGATGTTGAGATAGCCCTAGAAGTGACCAGACAGATCTGCACCATCCCATTGTGCTGAGCCTGCAGGCAGCCGGCTCGAAGTACTGGGGTGTTCCACTTAGCCCAGAGAGCCACTGAGATGCTGAAGCAGTGAAGTTTACTGTGCTGACCATTTGCACAAGCAGAACAGCCCATCTAAAGTACCATCTGTCCCAGTGCTAAGAGCCCCCCAAAAGCATTTAGCATTTCTCCTCTGGCACCTCCAGACTGGTCACCAACAGTGTCTGAGCACCCAGCTGCATCCATGTCCACACACTTGACACCATAGCACTGATGGAACCACTGATGGACAGGCAGCATGGTGGCTGTGGAGTGCCAACAGTGTCACCTTCCCTTCTCCTCCCATCACATAAAATCACACAGGATCACACAAAAGCCAGGGCTCCCTGCAGAGCCCAGGTGTAGCCCATTGACACATAGTCTCTCCTAAGGCTGTCACAGTAGACCCTAAACTCAGGCCTCTATCACCATAGGGAGACAATCCTGTCCAAGTGCTGGACACTGTGGTAAGAGTGCAGTTCTCATTATCCACAGAACCCTCTCATGCTTCTGCACCCTTGCATCATGCCCAGGCAAGAAAGAAACTTGGGTGCATCCCCAGTGTCCCTTCTGTTTGTGCTGGCAATGCACGTTTGTAGTCATCAGCTAAACTTCTGTGCTGAGAGGCCTCCAAAGTCTCCCCATCATTCTGCTGTCACTGTGTGGGGCTCTCACAGTTCACCTTCAGCTGCAGGCTAGCTCAGAGCAGAGCTCACGGCATGGACCATGCCCACCGAGGCATGAGAACTGTGCTCCAGTGGGCACATCACCTGTGCAAGCACCTCCAGCCCAGCCTGGCCAGAGGGACTGTGCAAAGGGTTAACCCCATGGCTGGGCTGAGCATGCAGCAAGAGCTGCCCCAGGTCTGTGAGGGAGCAGGAGGACACTCGGGCACTGCCCAAACACCAGCTGCAGTTCCTACAGAGCAGAACAGAGTGTCCTGTGGTTCAGAAAGGATGAGCAGGTGGAGCCACCAGCAACTTCCAAAGGCAAGGCAGATCCCTGCTCCTTGCCACAACCATCATTCACAGTGGGAACCAAGTCCTGGCATGCTGTAAGGGGTGAACTCAAGCAAAGTTCATCACCAAAGAGAACATTTACTGCCAGGTACCAGTGTCCTGGACTTGGAGAGAGGAAAACATGGCAGCAACATGCACCAGAGAGGAGCACTGACAAAGGGAAAGGTTCAAAGCTGCTTCCCAAAAACTTTAATGCTATGTAACAGTGGTCAGCTCACACTCTGCTTTAAGGAGCGGGGAGGGGGTGAGAAAGCAAGCTAGGAGATGCATCCAGAACAGTTAAAGCACAGGGAGTGTGAGATGCAGCATAAGAGAAGCTGTGCCCCTGAATCTGTCCTTCTGACAGCCCGAATTGGGATGTATGGAGTCACAAATTACAGACACACCAACAAATCTGGCAGCACAGCACTGAAACAAGCCTCTGACCCTGCTCACTCCTGCAGGTGTGTGGGGAGACCTCAGGTTGCTCATTTCTTTATAGACTTTGTCTACTGAGCTGAAGGGGCCACAAACAGCCCAGCTGTCCCTCAGGGTCACCAAGAACTCAGCCTGGACCACAGAGCTGGAGCTGGCTGCCACATGCCCCAGCCACGAGGCAGAAAGCTCTACTTGCACTCCCTCCCATCCCTAACAACTGTCCTAGTACAGGTCCAGGACAGAGTGTCTACAGCTGCCTAACGTCGAGGCAGTAACAATGTGAATAACCCAGCGTGGGACACACACTAAAGTAATGGTACCATTTAGGTGCTGTCTCCATCTTACAGGTGAAGGAACTAAGGTGGGCAGACTGCTTTTCTTCCCTGCAGCTCTGCTGGACTGGAAGATGTTCTGTGCTGAAAGACAAAGCCAGGAATCTCGAGGGGCTGCTCCTTCCTCATTTCACTTCATAAGAACAAACTTGGCAGCAGTAAAAGCTAACAATTGAGAATGGATAAAAAGCAGTGTTATATGCAAAATATAAACAAGTGGTAGAAGCCCCTGTTAGGAGCTGCCGGTGTAAACACTTCAGTAGCCGCTGCTTTGCTTACAGAAAATTGACATTTCTGCAGAGAGGAAAAAATCTCCAATTACTCTGCCTGGGACTCAGCTGCAGGCAGCCAGCCCTCGGTGCACTCAATCAGGGGATCTTGGAGAAGGTCAGAAGAAATAGCTGCCAGTGGGGAAGGCAGCTTCCCCCACTGCTTTTGCTCACTGTTTATATGGCAGCGAGCACACCAGCCTCCTGATCTGTGACACCGGCACAGCACCAGGGGGAAACCCATTGCTCCCACCAAAGCACCGTGTGACCTGTGTCCTGTCCCAGCACTAGCAGAAAACTTGCAAGGAGAGCAGAATACAGCTGGGCTGGGCTCCAGCCTGAGATGGCTGGAGGTTAAACCACCAGGGCACGTCCTCAGTAGCAGGCAGCACCAATGCCAGTTACCCCACGGCCAGAGCATCCATCTCCCAGCCTGCTCTGCTCAGCACCTTCCCAAACCAGCTCTGACCCAGTCTTCCCCTGCTCTCTATCAGCACAGCAGAGCACCAGCAATGAGCTAAACAAACCACAGAGCTGCTGCAGGGATGAAAAATGTTGACGTGCGTTCTGCAAGCACAAACCTGTGGAGCTCCTGGAGGAGCTACAAGGGGCTCACCAGCCCTTTTCTTATAAGCATGAGTCTAGAGAGGCAAAAGCAGCTGCCTCCCACATCCAGCACTTCATCTTCTGCCTATTTTGAATAAAATCAAACCTTTTACACCCTGCCTTATAACCTCTCTCAGCAAGTTTGTAAACTTATTCTTCAAGGCAAGCCTTCCCTACAGCAAAATTCAGGGAAACAAGACACCATGTCTGAAATAAAGTATAGATGCAACACAACCATAACCAATCCTTTACTCCTTCCCCACGCTGGTACAGCTCGCAGGGAACTCTCAGAGACAAACATGGTCTCCCCGTGCTGACCTCCACTCTACTGAAGCCCCCCAAGAAAACTCCTCAGCATTTTAACACAGCCAAGTGGATGCTCCACCCCACAAGTCTTCCTAAGGCTTTGCACCCACAACTGCTACAGAAAATTGCCTGAAATTCCTCTCATTCAAATTCCATTGACTTTAATGAGGGACCCCGGCAGTAACTAACTCATTGCCTCTGTTTATTCCTCCTTCGCGTTCAGAGGAGCTCAACAGTTCCCATGCTCAGTGCAACACAAAGATACAACTTCCTAGCTCAGCCAGAGACTGTTTCTTCCAGCAACACTACCATGGGTTGCTTTTAAGCGTAAATTTGAGTACCACCAGTGACCTGCAAGCTCCACTGAAGTGCTGCAGTGGCTTTAGTTTGAGATTTTTAAAGAGAGAACCCCCTGAGCCATCACAAGCCATTGATTTACTGAACCTGCCAAGGCATTTAACACTTCATTACCGCAGCCCAGCATCTTCTAAAAATCAGGACTTCTAGTACGCGGTTCCCTTAGCTGTGTCACACAACAACATCTAGAGTCTTCCTCACGAGCAGAACTGAATCTCATCAACGGGAACAACTTTCTGATATGGGACTTGTTGAATAAAGGGCAAATCTGAGCAGTAAAGCGAAGCCTGAAGCTCGCTGAGGAGAAGGCATCAATCTTCACTTCCAAGCCCCTAGCATCACCTGGAGCAGTTTCCAGCCTTGTTTATTTCAGTAATTATTAATTACTGACCTATTTACTCCAAGCGCAGTTGAGCTGCACGGTCTGCCCGTGAGCTCTGCGCACGGAAGGTACCGAAAAGGGCCTTTTCCACACATTCTCTGCCTTCCCATTAAAACGCCGCATTTCACATCGCCGCAGCTGCCAGGCGAGGCACTTATCCGACCCCCGGCCTGCCCCGACAGCGGTCCCGGCCGCCGGGCTTTGCACCCGCCGCGGCCCCGCCGACCCCGCAGCGGTCCCGGGACCCTACATCATCCGACGACTCTGGTGACACCGCCTGGGGTCCTGGTCCCACTGCCGCGCCACTGCCGGGGTCCCTGTCCCACCGCGTCGCTGCCGTCCCGGGGACACCAGGAACCCTTCCCGACTGTCTCCTGGGACTCCGGGAGCCCCCTATCCCGGCGTGGACGAACGAACATCCCCTTCCTCACCTGTACCACTCCAGCCCCTTCTCGTAGTTCCTGTCGAAGAAGTGGGGCTCGGTGCCCACGGCACGCACGTCGGGGTGCGCCCGGATGGCCTCTAGCAGCGCCCGCGTCCCCCCCTTCTTCACCCCGATGATAAGGGCTTGCGGCAGCCGCTTCTCCCCGTAGTCCGGCGTCGTGCTGCCGCCGCCACCGCGGCTGCCGGGGCTGCCGGCCCGGCTCAGCTCTTCGTCCGTGGTGCTCGACTCCTGCGGGTCCCTCTCGAAGGCTCCGCTTTGCGCCGTGATCACCTCCCCGGGGGCCAGCGGCGACCGCGGCCAGGCACCCGCCGTCCCTTCCCCGCTGCCGTTGGAGGCCCGAGTCGGTGCTGCGGAGGGGGCCGGGGCGGCAGGACTGGGGCTACCGCTAGCGGTGGGGCGCGGGGCCGCTGTGCCGGGGATGGCCCCGGGGGAGCGCGGGGCCGCCGTGCCGGGCAGCGCGGCAGGGGAGCGCAGCGCGGCGGGGCCGGTGCCCCCCATGAGGCTGTAGCACAGGTAGGTGAGGCAGAGGGAGAGGCTGCACATGCAGAGCAGCTTTCGCGCCGGGGGCCCCTTAGAGCCGCGCCCGCCCGGCACCCCCGGCGGGGCTGCGGGGGGGGACATGGCTGCTGCCCGCTCCTCGCCCCGGGCACCGGGCGCACATGGTGTCAGCCGCCGCCCGGCCACCCCAGCCGCATGGGCNCCGCCGTGCGCCGCGCCGGTACCGCCGGGCCGGGGGGAGCCGCGCCGGGCGCAGCGGGGCAGCACCGGGGGAAGCAGGGCATCACCGCGGGCAGCGCCAGCGGCGGCACTGAACCGAACGGGGCAGCATTGGCCAGGAGAGACGCCGATCATCCCCCGAGAGCGCAGAGACCCGGTGTGCCGGGAACAGTCCCCAGCAGCCCTCAGCTCGGACCCACGCGCTGTGCCGCATCCACCCGGGCAGGAGCGGTACCAGCCACTCTGCAGACCCTGCTGCTCATTCTCAGCAGAATCCATCGTGTCAGGGCTCCCTGCCGCCTCGTCTGCTTCCTTCTGCTCCACAGGACCACATCTGCACTGACACCCTTTCGCCCTACTGCCCCCATCCCGAATCCAACTCCCCAAACTGGAACCTCCAGACAGGTCCTCTGAGACACCCACCATTCCGTGGTCCCCTGGCTCTGAGGATCTTCAGCAGTGATGGACTTCACCCAGCAGCCTGCTGTTTCCTGGGGGCCCTCTGGAGTTGGAGGGTTCAGAGTTTAGGTGCCAGGAGCTGCACTGGCAGGTAAGACAGATTCAACCCTTGGACACTGCTCCTCCAGGACCTCTGTCTCCAGCCTTGGCAGAACAGGCTGGTTGGGACTGGGAGCCTCTCCCCTCACAATTTTTGTGGCACAGCCTCTCCCCAGCTACACATTTTGTCACTTCCCACCTCAGTTCTCAGCTTCAGCTTTGGCAAGGATTTTGTGAGGAGAAGAAATGAGTTAGTGTCTCTCAGCTTCGTCTTGTCCCTCATGCTGGGGCATCCCAGGAGTTTCTCCCTCACAGGTGTGGCACTGAGGCACATCACAGTTCCTGGCATCCTGACTGCTGTGGTCCCTCTCATCAGAAGAGTGTTGGCATTGCCAGGGCATTGCCATGACACAGAGATGAATTGAGGACTTTTAAAGGTCATGTGGTTCACACTCCCTGCAGTGAGTTTGGTGTCATCTGCAAGTGTGCCGAGAGTGCATTTGATCCAACTGTCCATGTCTTTCATGGGGACATTAAGCAGTACTGGTCCCAGTATGGAGCCCTGAGGGGCACCACTTGTCACTGATATCTGTCTGGACACTGAGCCATTGATCACTGCCCTCTGCATGTGACCATCTAATTTCTCATCCACAAAACAGTCCACTCATCCAATCCCTATCGCCAGTGTGGAGAGGCAGATGTTGGGAGCAACTGTGTCCAAGGCCTGACAGAAGTCCAGACAGAGAACATCTGTAGCTTGTCCCTTGAGCGCTGATGTAGGAGGCCACGAGGTTGGTCAGGCTGGACCAGCTCCTGCTGCACCTTGAACTGCCCTGGCCTCATTGCTACACAACTGGACAGTGTCCTATACCCTTCCTGGGACACTTGTCCCTGCTTCCACTGCCTCTGCAGTTTGTTCTTCCCCTTCAGTTTGACCAGCAGGTCTCAGCTTGGCCATGGCAACTCTTGCTGGCCTCGGCTGATCTCTTACTCCAGGGGTTGAGTGTTCTTGTGCTTTATGGAAAGTGTCCTGAAAGATCTGCCAATTCTGCATGGCTCCCTGAGGGCCATTTCCCAGAGGATATTATTGACAAACTGGAGCCTGAAATTCAGGCTCCTAACTTGACTCTTGGCCTGTCCCATGGCCCACAGGGTCATGAACTGCTCCAGAGCAACCTGTTGCTAGAGTCTCAGCTCTGCTGGTCCCAGGGCGAAAGCAACGTCCAAAAAAAAGTAAGTGCCAATATTAAGTAGATGCCCAGAGCTGAGAAAAATAAAATATTAATCAAAGAGAGGAAGAGCACAGACTTCCCATAATGAACCAAAGCTCAATGCTGCTCTCAGCTGGACATGTGTTCTCTCTGTGCAGCTCCATTTCCAGCACAGATTATTTCTTCATAATATATTTTTTATGGCCCACAGGAGACCTCTGAAATGCAGTGTCTTGTGTCCTGTAAATCATTTCCTGTAACTGGTGGATTCCTTCTCAGCTGCATTACAGTAATGTGACTGTGAAGGGACTAACTGGAGCTGGCATAGGCAGAGCTGCCATCCCTCCCCTCAGCTCTCCACCCACCCTGCTCTGAGGGGCTGCCCTGCAGCAGGTGTTGGGCCTAGTGTGTTCCCTGGAGCTCTGCAGACACCACAACCCCCCTGGAGTGGCACATGTCCCCTGCTCAGGCTGAGCCCACTCAAAGGCTGCTGCAAGATGGCCATCAGCTCTGAATCTTAAATGAACATCCTGAGTAGGTTCAGTTTGGCTCCTGAGGGGAGGACATGCTGGAGGCTCAGGGACACACTGATGTTCTCAGGAAGCCCTGAGCAGGGTGAGCTTGCTTTGCTGCTCTGCTTGGCTCGTATACAGGGGTCCTGCTGCAGTATGCACGGGTCTGCCTTGAGAGAGCTGAGTCCTCTTTGTACTCAGAGATAATCATAGAGTCATAGAATGGTAAGGTTGGAAGGGACCTCAAAGATCATCTAGTTCCAACCCCCTGCCATAGGCAGGGACACCTCCCACTAGCACAGGTCACTCAAGGCCTCGTCCAACCTGGCCTTGAACGCCTCCAGGGAGGGAGCAGCCACAACCTGCCTGGGCAACCTGTGCCAGTGTCTCACCACCCTCACTGTAAAGAACTTCCTCCTAACATCCAGTTTAAATCTCCCCTCTGCCAGTTTAAACCCATTGCCCCTTGTCCTGTCATTGCAAGACCTTGTCAGTAGTCCCTCCCCAGCCTTCCTGTAGGCCCCCTTCAGATACTGGAAGGCTACTATAAGGTCTCCTCAAAGTCTTCTCTTCTCCAGGCTGAAGAACCTCAAATCTCACAGCCTGTCCTTATAGCAGAGCTGCTGCAGCAACATTCATTCCAAACTGGAGAACCCGCAGGGGGTCTGTTGGTAACCATAAGCCTGTGTTCAAGTTTTCCAATCGCTCACCAAAATAAAAAAGAAACAGTTTTCAGTTGCAGAAATACCAGATGCAGCTCAGAACAGACAGCCTTTAATGAAGAGTCACAGTGCTTTGGTCTGCTCTACGCTGAGCACACATCTAAACCGCAGTGCTTAGCGAGGCGCCCTGCTCTGACACCCTCGTGTCTCCTCTCCTGTGATGTGCCGCACAGAGGACTAAAAGGATTTGCAGGCAAATCACACACAACGCGAAGACTATTTCTTCTCAGGCACCAGCTTCCAGCCCAGAGGAAATTTTACAACCTGAATGTAAAGCCTCTAAAACAAATGGTTTAGCCTTAAATGCCTGCTGCCCAGGCTTGGCTCGTTTTACCCATCACAGAGTGTGTATTTCTCCTGCGTGGATGTCAAACGCATCCATGAGCAGAGCCGAGCAGTATCCAAGTGTCTGGTGGTGCTCAGCCGGTGGATGCAGCAGGAGCTGATGGAGTGTAACACTTGATCTGACAGTTGTGCTTTTAAGGGCTCCTGTATTTACATTGCCTACCTGCACGCTTCTCTTCACAGTCATTAGCAACGAGAGCGCTCCCCAAGCAGTCCCCAAGTGTGCACTCCAGCAAGGCCAGCTGATGCTCTCAGCCCTGTGTGGGAATTGCTGGGTCAGTCTGGTGGAGTCCTCTAGTTCATGCCCCATATTTTGGCAGGGATCAAGACAGCTGCTTTGGAGAAAGGTGAAGGAACTCCACTGTAGGCAGCTGTGGAGCAGCCTTCCCTCAGATGCAGGTTCTTCTACGTCCCCCTCATTTAGTGTGGCTGTCCCAGCCCGAAAGATAGTCCTGTGATGTTTTCATTTCCCAAGGGACAGCAGCACTGAGATTTGTGCCAGTCTTGCTTATGGGAATGTGTGACAATAAGTCATGGTAGGCATCTGGGAGCCCTGCCCCATGCCAATTGACTCTGCAAGGCTCTGATTAGACTTTGAAGCCCTTTCTGAGATGTTGCCACACCTCCAAACAGCACAAGGGTCTCACACCCCTGGCCGGTGCCAGGCAGAGCTGGTGGCCTGGCTCATGAAAGATAAGCAGAGCTCTGCTCCCAGGCGGAGATGTGTGGATTGGCTCCTGCTGTTTAGGCAAGGGAATGTCCACTCTTCTTACCACCTCTGCTCCAGGAACATGAACTGAGAGAAGAACAGGGGCAGAGTCAGACTGCAAGGACAACCTCCAGACGGGAGAGACCATCTGAAGAGACCTGAGCTTATCTATCCCAGTGAAAGGAGGGCTGGGAGTGCATCCTTGCTTTCTCTTCCATCCACACAAGCAGATGAACACTGAGGCAGGAGGAAGATGGCCTCGGTTAACAGTCAGTGCTGGTACAACCCCAGCAAGGTATGAATTGGCACAAATACCTTCTGGCTGGAAATCAGCTGGTTTCTAACTGTGGGAGCAATGTGGTTCTGGAACAGATTCCTGCGAGGAGTGTTGGGGGCAAGGCACACAATTAGTTTGAAGATTGAGTTTGAAATGGACTTTATAAGGTGGTTGCCAGCAACTGCAGGGAAATGGCCCAAGCTGTCCTTTCCAGTTCTACGCTCCTGTTGTGATTCACAAACACCAACCTGAGAAGAAGACCTCTGACAGGAAAAGGTTCTGTGATCAATCAGAGGCTGAAGGAGACCCATTGATGGGAAGCTGGAATTGGACACATTTGAGTGAAATGAAAAGTGTGTGTTTAACTGGGACAGTAATTTCCTTCTGAAATAATTGGTGAGGGAACGAGGCAAATTGCCTCTCCTGAAAGGCTTTACAAGGCAACTGGGAGTCTTCTGGAAGAAATGGTCCTACTGCTCCAAGCTAGGGATGCTGTCCTAGTGAATCTCTAGATGCTTCTGCCAAGAGGTGAGTTTCCAGAGGCCATCACCTTTATTTCTTAACTTTTACAGACACTAGAAATACATTTTTTTTTCCAGAGAACTTCAGAGCTTACCCTCTCAAAACTTCTCACTCCTCACTTGCCATCAGAAGCAGTCAAACACTTTGAAGAGAGGTGGATGAATTCAGGCCGTGCTCTGCCTCCTTCAGGGACTGAGTGAAGTTTGTAAATATCTACTGACTAGGAAATAGACAGTAAACATGCAGTGGCTTTTCAACTCCAGTCCAAGGCGGCACTCAAGATACTTTCCAGTGTCATTCCAGGCTGTCAGAGTGTTTTCCCACTCATGGAAACAGCTTCAGATCTAGGATAAGTGTTTGTTCTGACAGCTTTTAGTAGTGGCTCCTGTGACCCAAACATTGCAACCCGGGAACCTGCACCCATCCTCCTTGCCCAAAATTAAGAAAAGGTGGAAGAAAAGCATCTTTGGGTGAGCTGCTGGGAAACCAGCCCCCTGCTTCACAGTTGCCATGAAAAAGGGAGCAGCAATTCAGCTTGGTAAAGTGTGTGTGCCACAAATGTGGTGTAGGACATGGTGTATGCAGTGAGTGGTCCTGGAAATGCAGCCAGATGGAAAGCTGTGGAGCCTGAGAGCTGCACACTGTGGGAGGCAATGGGAAAGGCTAGAGAAGGGGCAGTCATGGGTGACTCAGGCAGAGGAATGAACTAGATGGTCCCTGAAGGTCCCAGCAACCCTTAATGTCCTGAGCAACCTGCTCCTGCCCTTCAAGCCCTGGGTATGGCTCAGGACTGAAGGCTCCAGCTCCCCTCACAGCTGCCCTGAGTCTCACTGGTGAGCACAGGAGTAGGCTGCACTCCCTGTGGGAAGGGCATGCTGGCACCTCTCCCATCTCCCATCTCCCATCTCCCGTAAGGGGGTGAGTGGCTCTATGTAGCACAGTGTTAGATAATCTGCTCTAGTCTCTTGCAGCATAGGACCAGGGCTTGCAAAGGAAGCCTTTGCTGATCACATGGGCAGGACAACATGGCAAAGCCACGCTGAACAGTGTCTGTTGGCTGTCTTCATCCTCTGCTGGAGTAGTGGGGGGGGGAAGGGAGGGGAGAGGAAGGCAGCAGCTGCAGAAAGCCATCTAACATCTGCAGGGTGATTGAGTACAGGTGACAGAAGGGGAACTGAGGCAGGAAGGGAGGAACAGATCCATCTGTGGTCACACAGTGACTTTGATCACAGTCCCCATCCCAGCTCTGGCATAGGCACAGCACAGTCCTGCCCTGCCCTGTCCTGTCCTGTCACATTGACACCTGACCCCAGCTGCTGATGTGGCAGCTCTGGGCACAAGGCTGCCTTCAGGACAGCCGTGACCAGAGCAAGGATCTGTCCTGCAACACTGCAGACATCTGTGAGCTCATTC
The DNA here is from genome assembly GCA_013399055.1 of Ramphastos sulfuratus. Taxonomy (NCBI): domain Eukaryota; kingdom Metazoa; phylum Chordata; class Aves; order Piciformes; family Ramphastidae; genus Ramphastos; species Ramphastos sulfuratus. The sequence goes on along the minus strand of WBNM01009377.1, from coordinate 139,144 downwards.
TGAGCCATGATGGCATCATGCAGCCAGACAGCCAAAGAGGAGAGATAGGCAGGACAGCCTGGCCCCTATACTTTGCCAATCTGATGCCCTTGACTGACGCTGCTGGTGCCCTGCTCACCTGGTGCTGGAAGAGTCTCTACAGCACTGGGGCAAGTCCTGGAGTGGGATGGACCTACCTGCCAGCACAGAGCCCAGGTCCTGAGTACAGCTCCTCTGCATCATGGGCTGCTGCCAGCCTTGCCTAAGGAGGCCACATTAGAAGTGCTTTGCCAACATCCCCTGTGCTTTCTAAAATAGCCTTTGCCAGCTGCACAGTCCACTGCAGGAGGACATGCTGGAGTGTGGCCACTGCTTCAGCCTCGCACAGCATTGTCCTCTCCAACACTGGACATCTTCCATGCCTGCTTCTGGCCAGGGGTGGCTGTCCACTGAGAGGTGCCATGGTCCCTACCTCCCAGCTCCTCCTCTGCAGCCCTGGCTCCTCTGATGTGCTCCTGGTGTTACCACAGCAATCAGCTGGGATGCTGCACAGGGACTGGCCTTGACCTGCAGCTGGAGTCCATGGGGGTGCAGGTTCCCCTGAGCCTCAGCCTGGAGCTCTACCAGCCAAGATGCTCTCTTTCTCCCTTCCTATTGCACAGTGGGTCTTAGGCCATGGAGCAGGCACTGCCACAGTGCTCTTTTCTTCACCTCTCTGTGGAACACCTCCTGGAGCCAGCAATGCTGCCAGTTCCAGCTGTTAAATAAGAGCTGACAAACCTGCAGCAGAACCTGATCCTGTGTCATTACCTGTGGTTCTCCACCACTCTCCCGGATGCCTTTCAGCACCTGCTGCCTCTAGCCTTGCACTGAGGGACAGCCACAACTGCCTGCTGCTCATCTGCTGCTTGTCTCCTCATGGCTCAGCACTGGTAGCAGTGGAGGCTTTCACGGTACAGAGCTGCCCCCTGCAAATCATCATCATCAAGTTTTCAGGGACCCAGAAATGAGCTTCCCAAGACCTGCTCATGATCTACTGCCCCTCACTGGCAAGAGCGATGCCTGATGTGGGCCTCTGTAAATCATCCCTGTTCTTTCCCCCCCCCTTTACCTGCCACTCAGCCAAGCCCTGCCAATTTCAATAATTTAATCTCTGCTCATTAGATGGATCCTCCACCTCCCTCATCATTTCTGTAGCTCTTCTGTGAGCTGCCTAATTTATCACTCTCTGCTTGGTAACGAGGTACCCAGCGTGTTCCTGCTGCGACTCATTCTTCAGGAACACCCATGCCACCTACTCTGCAGGGCTCTGCTCTCTTGACTGCTTTGGGACTCTGCCTTTTAGGAATTTGAATGATTGTATTTGGGATTCAAACAGGACTGGTACGTGGGCATGACTATTCATTCACTAGACTTTGATGCCACATCTGCCTTCCTTGGCTCTAGTATCTTCTGTAGCCTAGAAGAAACCTCTGCTGATGGGTCCCTAAGAACTGTGACACAAGCACTCCCCTGAATTCCAGATGGGGATGTGGACTCTGCTCCATGGTTCATCTGGCCAAGGAGACCACAGGCTGGGAGGAAGGCAGCAGCTAACTCAGCCTGGGATGGCATTAGCAAAGGCTGGCATCGTGACTTCTCTACCAGAAATGAGAACTCCTTGCTCTGTCATTTAGAAATGTTGCAGGAATATTTGACTTTACAAACCTGTCTGTTGTTTCACCATCTCCTGGCTCCTGCAAGCTGCTGGCTTGAGATCACCTGAACAGCAGCACCACAGACACCTCTGGGAGCCTGCTTAGGTATAGAGCGACCACCTGTCACAGAGGAGCAAGGGGACATTGCCACTGCTTGCCAGAATTAGTACTGGGATGCAATCTTCACCTCCACCAACACATTCCCAGGAGTTGGAAGAGACAGGCAATGGCCATACCTCCCTAAGGGTGGGTCTCAGAACATCTGAACCTTCCTTAGAGGCAAGAGAGAAGAGAAGCAGCAGAGACAGAGCTCTTCAGATAGTTTAGTTCAAATGAAACCCTTACTGCTCACCAGCACTCAGGACTTATGTTCCTGAAAGGACTCCTTTGTGATGGCAATTCACATTCCATAGCTACAGTCCTGCTCTGGTGTGCAAAACATCAAGGGCTTAGGAGTGGGACCAGGAACCAAAGTGGGTGTGCTCACCACTCATGCCCAACCCTCTCTGACCAGTGTGGCAACCTGAGCTTGTCCTCTGCCGTGCGAGGACCCAGGAAATGAATGCAGGCTGCAGCTTCTCCCAGCTGTAGGTGGGATTTCTGGGCAGAACTGACTCATGTCAAACATTTGGCTTCATTTAGGAGTAGAAGAAGAGGCCTGCAGTGAGCCAAGTGACTGACACTTGTGAGCTTGTGTCACTGCAGGACAGGACATTATCTGCAGCTAAGCACAGAGTCCACAGGGACACAGCCCATCCGCTGGCTCCTCTGCAGGGCTGCGCTCTCATCTCCTGGGCTGCTGCACTTCCATCTCCCTCTCCTCTTTACCTGCTTCTCCTTTCATACCCAGCAGCTTGGCACACCAGAACTTGGCCTTGCTGTGTGATCCCAGGTACCCAAGGCTGACAGCAATATGTTGGCAGCACAAGCTGCCCATCTCCAGCAGACCTCACCACCCTTCCACTGCTATCAGTGGCCAGCGTGTCCCAATCCTGCCCTTGCTGTGGAATTAGCTCAGCTCCTGGAACCTCCCAAATCTGCAGGGTAGATGTTGGGATGGTCTTGGGCTGGCTTCAGGCTGGAGGCATTGACCAAGAGGGAAAAGCTGCTGCCTGGGACTCAGGACACATCAGGGGAAAGGTGGAGGACAGAGCTGGAAATGCCCCTGTAGGGATAATCAGACCATTTGCTGCAAGGGTTCCCCATCCTGCTCTCCCTGTCCCCATCCTGTGGATGGCAGGAGCTGTGCTGGTGCCCAGTGTTTGCCTTTGCATCCTCTGCCTCGTTCCCCAGTTCCAGCTGTGCAGTTGAGTAATGCCACTGGTCCCGTCTGGGTTCAGGTTGTCTTCCACGATGTGAGAAGTGACAGTTCATAAACCTAAAAGAGAATTTGAAATGAAAGAAAAAGCAAAAACCCAACCTGCAGTGCTAAAGCAGGGGCTGGGTTTGGGTATCTGCATCTTGTGGCTTAGAAATCCTCCATGCAGGGCATTGGAAACAAAGCTGCTGCTTAAACAGCTGCAGAAAGAAACTTCAGAGTCCTCTGAGCAGAGCTTCTAAAGACTGGGATGTAGAGGGCAGGGAGTCCTTGCCAGCCCATGAGCCTCCTTTACAGAGGAGAATCAGCTATGGTCCTTGTTATGGAAAACAGTCAAAATAATACAGTGATGCTACCTTCAAGAGAAAATAGATAGAGCAAGTTATTCCATCTTCCCTCTCAGTGATATCAGTTTAGAGAAACTGGGCTATTTACAGACAGCATTTTGCTTCCAGTGCTTTTGAAGTAAGTGAATTTTGAATTAGTTTAAGTGCAGGATAAATCAGTGGAATAGGAAGATCTTTACACTCCAATAAGATGCTATTACTCATAAGCATATTGCACTCTAGCTTGTGGACTAAAACTATCAGTGCATGACAGGACAGCAAGGGCATGAAACACAGGGGATCCATGAAAATCAGCAAAGCACCTTTGCTGAGAAGAGGCTATTTGGGGCAGCGATTGGAGAGGATGGCAGCCCAATACTGGGATGATCAGGGCAGATCCTGTCATCCTGGGTGCTCCAGGCAGCCAGGAAAATCCCAAAGCTCTCCCAGGAACAATCTGAATTTCATTGCATTTCACACCGGGGGCTGAAATAGGAGCTGTTAAGTTAAGTGCTGTGCTGTCAAGGACACTGTCTCCGCTTTACTCTTGTTGACCACATCCATTGCTGTGGTGTGGAAGAACCACAGGCAGGAGTTTGGCCTTTGCTGAGGACACTAAAGCCATGTCTGGTGGTGGGGTCTCCTTAAAGAGGTTTTAACCTGTCTTAAAGCACAGGATGGAAAAAGGCACAGGGATGGGGAAGAAGGAAGGAGTGGTGGCTGCTGCAGAAGGAGGAGTATCACCACAGGGTGCTTAAGGAAATTAGGATTTTTCTTCTTTGCATCAATGACATGGTCAGCTGGACACAAGGACACTTGGCATGGGAAGCCCTGTCCCCTGCTCCCCACTGGTCATTCTAACCATGGGACAACATCAAGCTCTTGGTTTCTCCAGTGTCAACTAGTGTGAAACTAATGTGCCCTGGGGGGGCCCAGGGATGGCCAACTGTGATCGTGCCACATGCACTCTCTCAGCCACTGAGGATGACATGCATGAGGCAGTCACTTTTGACCCTTATCTTTGCACATCTCTCCAAAGAGCCTCCTTGGGTTGCGAGTCCAGACCAGAGGCTGGCCAGAGAGGACTGATGCCAAGTCTTCATTACCCACAGTCACAGCTGGATTCTCACATGGAAATAAGCAAGTAAAGAGCAGAACTGGCTTTGCAATTTCCACCATTTCTCCACCTCTTCTCAATTCCAGTGGGGAAAGGGCATTTGAGGTGAAGGCATGGAAGAACTCTGCTTCCTACCTGTGACCCAGCCACACGTATCAGAGCAGCACACTGATGGCTCTTCTGCTGAGATGTCCAGTGAGCTCCCAACTGCTTTCCAAAGACTGGCCAGGGACCTTCTCCTAGGCTCCTGCCTGGCTCTTGTATCTCCAGCTCAGCAGCAGAGGTGTCGGAGAGCTTCCTGGGAAGGGAAACAGCCACACACACTGGATGCAAAGAGACACAGAGAATCTCTCCCTGCTCCCTTGACATCTCTCGCCCTACTCCTCACAAGCTGCTTGGATTTTGTGTCAAGAGGGTGATTCTGCAAATTAAATTGGTTCTTGTCTCCTCTTCGTTGGCATAGCAACCCAGGAGGATAGATGGCACAGCCTTGCTGCAGCTCTCATGGCTGGAGATACAGCCTGGCTCCCTGGTGCTGGGGCTCCTGCTGATCCAGGCAGATGGTGCAAAGATTCCTCATGGAGCAGCTCTGTGGGCGACATGGGACCCAGCTCCTGGGACAGCTGCCCAGCACCCAGGCTGGCATTTCAACTGGATGGGTGGCTTAGCTCAGCCTGGGCACTGCAGAAGCAAACCCTGGCTGTGGGAAACTGGTACCAGGGTCAGCAGAAGCTCTGGAGCCCCCGGGACCAACCGCAGCAGGAGCCGCGCAGCGGCATGGCCACCTCCTGGCTCTCCCAGTCCTTGGCAGGGATCTGCTTTTCCCTGCTGTCTCAACAAATGAATTTAAGCATTTTCCAGCTCAGCAGCTAGAGCCTTTGCTAGTCTTGCATTTGTGTTTGATTAATGAGATAGCCAGTAATTTAAACATCTCTTGAGGTCTCTGTCTTTCCTGAGTAATTCTGAAGTTATTGCTGTTTACATAGAAGAAAATCATATTGCCTCGCTGAGAGCATTGCTGTGGTGATAAGAGTGGAAATTGATCCTCAAGGAGCAGAGGCAATGGCACTTCCATGGAGTTTCAGCGAATCCTCATCCTTTCCTGGAAGAGGAAAACTCCTGCCCACCTAAAAGCCATGAAAGTCTGGGGCTGTTCCCACCCCATGGATCCATTTGGCTGCTGCTTCCTTGAGGGAGGCACCAGCGAGCCAGGGGGGCTGGGACCCACAGTCATAACAAATCCCTCTGCTAGGGACTCCTCCAGCCTGGAGTTGGGAGGATTAGTTTCCAGGAGCAGACTGGTTGTCAGACCCACTTGAGATAAATCCCTTTGCAGAATTATTACATTAAAAGGTTTTAGTTATTAGGGACACGTTAGGAAGGCAGCTGGGATTTGCCTTCTGTTGTTCTCACCAGGCCTGACCAGCCCTGTTGTTTCTCACATCCCACCACCGATCTGCAATAATCCCCTGGGTCAGAGGAACCAGGCAAAGCCCAGCCTGGGGAGATGGGGCTCAGGGAAGGTTTGGGGAACACTTTGGCAGGATCAGGACTTACTGCTGAGCAGGAAGGTTGGACTAGATGATCTCTAGAGCTCCCTTCTAACCCCTAACATTCTGTGATTAGGTGCCCAGCACACCCCAACACTGGGCAGTGGGAGCTGTGTTGCCTGAGGGCAGCTCTGTCTAGCTCTGAAACACTGGAAAGAAGGATCTTGCTCCAATGCTGTTCACCCTCCCCAGCAGCCCCACTCAGGACCCTGCTCCTACCCTGGAGACCTCCTACCTGTGTCTCCCACCTAGCTGGAGCAGAGGCCAAGCTGCTCCAGAGGAGCAGGGCTGATGTTTGACACCCCCTGCTTTCCCACTGCGCTCTCGTGGCCCTGTATGAAATCATTTCAGTTTAATGAGCTCAGTTTGCTGCAGATTAATTGAAAACAATTTTGCACAGGTTCCTTCTTCATTATAAAAACATTCTGGTCTGTGTCCTTGCTTCTCAAACTGTCTCTCTGTGGCCATCTTCCTTCTCTCCCCTCATGCTGATGATACAAATCACCCTTCCCTGTCCAGGAGAGCAAACCCTTCAAGAGCACCTCAACCTCAATATCTTCCCAAGGGAGATGCTCTGGGACCTCCTCCCTGTTGCTTCAAGAGAGATGCTCAAATTTCCTACCATGGTATGAGGCTGGGTTTGCTGCAAAACAGCATCTCCTGGCATGCCCAGAGGACCTGCAGTGGGGCCACTGCTGGCAGCAGCTGGGCAAGCCCTGACCTGGGCTCACACAGGGAGAGCAGAGCAACCGTGAAGAGCAAGGACGCCTCCGGCTTCTCAACCTCACCAGCTCTGTGTCCTCCCACCAGCCTCCTGTATGCTCAACATGGGCCAGAAAGGTACCCACAGACCCCTTGGATTCTTCTCTCCCACACTCAGCAGGCTCTGAGCTCTGCCTGTTCCTTCCAGGTGCCAGCTGCTGCCTAATGGAGAAAATTCCTTGGACTTCCCCCTGCAGCTCTGCAGGGATCCCCATGACAGCATCGTTGCAGCTCAGGCATAAAGCAAATATTAATTATCTGCATTATCTCCCAAGCAAATTAGCCAGTGCAGAGCATAAACAATCTCCAGGCCCCCTGCTTGGGACAGGCAAGGCTGGTCTCAGCTGCCCCTGTGCTGTGGGGCAGGAGATGCTGCTGCCCAACAGCCCCTCCAGTGCTTTCCCACAGTGATGGGCAGGCTGTAGCCCCTCCAGGCACCACCACGGCCCCTGCCTGGTCCCGGCAGGGACAGGTGCTCACTGTGCTGCCACCACAGACTCCTCACCCATGGGAAGTCATGGATGAGATGAGTGACCACCCCCTTCTCCAGCCAGCCCCTGAGCTGTCCCCACAACCAGAGAGCTCCAGCAGAGGATAATCCATCTTGCTGCCTGCACCTGATTTACTGCCACAGGCACTTGGCCACCTTTGCCATTTATATTCAGTGCCAAGCTCTGCTTTCCAGTTTGCTTTCTGCTTCAGCTCACTCTGGCCCCTCTCTCCACTTCCCACATTAATGCAGGATCTGTGTGGAACTCATCCTGGGACACATTTTGAGCCTCCAGCCATGCTGGTTTTCCCTCTTCAGGGCAGCACAAAGCTTCATTTAAAGGAAAACTCACCAATTACAGTGTCCCCCATCCAGCAGTGTCCTTGGTACCACAGCAGCTGCCCCAGGATGGCTCCAGTCACTTTTGACAGGTATCCATGTGAAATAAAGCAGGATATGAGCTGTAAGCTTGCAGCCAAATGGAACATCTCCAGCTACAACCCATGGCCTGCCCCTCTGGAAGCTCTCTTAGCATCCATCCAAAGACTTTCCTTGGCTGACCTTGTGTTAGAATCAGTGGTTTAGCTGCCTTGTGTTCCAGCTGCATGGAGTATATGGGGCTGCTCTGGATCTGAAGGATGTCTACTGAGGTAACAGCTCCTGAGAGCTGTGGTTCTAACTAACTCCAGGGGTGACGGTTTCAGCCTTTGTGGGAGACTCAGTCACACCCAGGCTAAAAACTTTGCTGTTTTGGGAAAGAGAGTAGGTGTAAGAGGGCACTTCACGGGGAGAACTGCCCTGAGCTTCATCAGGTGTGATGAGGAGTCTCCACCTTCACTATCAGCAAAGCTGGAGCCTCCTGGTATGAGGAGCATCTGGCTGTGGGGAGGGAGCTGCCTTGCCCTTGCTCAGACCTGCCAGCAGCGAGCTGTGGTGGCTGCTGCTTTCCATGAGAGAGAGTGGGCAATGGGCTTGGAGCTGAGACAGCAATGAAAGGAGTGAGGCAATAGCTGGTGGTGAGTGGCACCTCACCCTCCTGCAGCATGAGCAGGGCTGAGAAGCTGAGAGCAAAACTGAAGGTAAACAGAAAATCTGTGACTATTCTCCAAGCTTTGCAGCCTGGGAGCTCCTCTGAAGCCCTGGTGGGAAGTGCCTGCAGACAACATCCTGGCTGTGGGCAAGTCCCCTATTATGCCCAGACCCCAAGATCCTGGCATGAGAGGCTCAAGATGGGTCAGGGATGTGCTGAACCCCTGTCCTGCTCCTGTGGGCAGCTCTGTGAGGGTCCAGGGCTGGAAACTTGCTTTGTAGAGAGGGTGTGAAGGTTCCCAACAGCAGCTCCAGTTGCTCCCCGCTGCTGGGGACAGGATGGTGGTTGTGTGCTGCAGGATGAGGTTTCTCTGCAGCAAGTCAGGAGCAAACAACAAATCTCACTGCAGGAAAAATCTGTTTCCCACATTTTGCACCAATTAATATTCTTTTGGAGAGCTACCCATTGCTCCTTTGAGAAAGGGACAAAAGAAATATCATTGACAAGTTTTTCAGCCTCATTACAATATTCTGTACATCAAATGTGCTCAGTGTACCAGAAAATACAGATGTTGCAGCTGTCATTTGGGATACCCTGATTATCCTTTTATTTCTAGCTTTGTTCAAAATAAATCAGCTGGGGTAGTCTGCTCAGAGAGGTAATTAGAGACAGGCCAAACCCCTGAGTGTGAGAAGCCTTCTCGAAGTCAGAGACTCAGCTGGAGCCTAACCAGGCTGAAGACCTCAGCATGGGTCTGCCCATCCAACCCCATCACCTCTGGGACCTTCTCTTCTACCCCTCCCTCCTACTGAAAGTATCAAGGATGACATGGATGTGCTGCTGTGGGCAGGAGCTTGCTGCTGCCTGCATCCTGTGGCAGGGCTGCTGGGCACAGGCTCCCTCTGATGCTGCAAGAACCCTGGAAACAGGGAGCCTGTGCCTGGTGCTGTGGGTGGGCAGGGGCCACTGGAAGGGGTGTGGGCAGGAGGCTGTGCACAGCTTCAGCCTTCACATGGTGCTCCCTGCCCAGTGTCACCAGTGAGTTGAGGGAGGCAGAGGGGGGCTCTGGGGAAGGTTTGCCCTGGGTTTGAGGGGGAAGCTGGGGGATGCTGTGGGTGCAGGTGAGCTCAGGCTGGCTCTGCCCAGGTCTCAGCTGAACTTTAAGGCCGTGAGCTGAGGTCAGATTTGCAGCTAATTAACAAATAAATCCAGCACTCTGTGCACCACTAAATGCCTCTGTTATAGTTATTAACCCTGTTCAGTTTTTAACAATCAGGAAAGTGAAGACATTTCCTCCTCTTTAGGGCTGATGTTACCTCGGCAGCTGTTGAATGCCTCAGTCCTGGCAGAAGCAAATTCTTCTGAATTAAGACTGCAGTCAGACTCTGGTTCTTCACTCCAGATATCCAAAGCCTGAATGATTAGGTAATCCAGAGCACAAATGAGTGAAGCCTGAGGACATGGAAAAGCAAGGCACTCCACTCAGGTCCCATCCCATATGTTCTGACAAAAATAATGCACACAAATGCAGGTGGCAGTGTGTGGCAGCAGGCTGGTGGGCAGCCCGGTGGGACTGGGGTCAGGCTGTGGCTCTGCCCATGCTCAGTGTGCTGCTTTTCAGAGCCCTCCACTCCTTCCCTCCCTCCCAGGAGGGATCCCCTTCCCTGGTGCTCACTCCAGGCTGGTTCCAGAACAAGCTGCATGGAGCAGGATGGCATTGATTAGTCTCTCACCTCTTCTAGGAGCCCCTGCTGCAGGTTATTAATAATGCTGCCACTGCTGCTGCTCCCTGCCTGCCATTCCCTGCCCGTTGTTCCCTGGTCACTGGTCTCTGTCCACTTGTCCCTGCTCAGCTGATTGGCATCGATCTGGCTGCCCCACACCCTGTGGCTGGGTGTTGAGGAGCTGCAGCTTAATGAAATTACAGTTAATAAAATGTCCTGTCTCAGGAATCAATAGCAAGCACAGGCTGAGTCTTTCGAGGAGCATGGCTTGGCCATGGGCACAGTCATGGCACACTGGGCTCAGCTGGGGACACCCAGCTGCCCCTGGGACCTTCCCTCCTGTGCAGCTCATCAGGGAGGCTCAGCCTAAGAAAGGTGAAATACTTTCTTTGAACCAGCAGTGTGAGAAGCTCAGGTCTCTCAGGAGTCTGTTGGCACCATGGGGAATTAGAGAGGGGCAGGATCAGGGTCCAGCTGCTATCTCAGTATGCCAGCTGCACCCCGGCCCCTGAGCAGGGGCTGCACCTGTGCATGCAGAGGAGCTTCTGTGGGTGCAGCTGCTCCAGGTGGCACAGGAGAGGCTGGGCATTGCCACCTGCAAGAGGATGCATGGGCTGCACAGGTCTCTCAGTCTTCTCCCACAGGCTGGGTTTTTCTCTTTGCCAAGGACAGATGCTGCTCAGCTGCCTTTTTGCTGCTGTGCATCTCATGGGTCCTGGACATCTGCATGGAGCTGGTGGGATGGGCACCAATGGGCACCCCAAGGTGCCAGGTGTCTCCCTTGCCAGGTACCCCAGCAGGGCAGGGAGGGATGAGCAGACCCTGCCCCAAGAGGCAGCTGCAATTTGAGGTGAATCCCTCGAGAAGGGCTCAAGCCCCCTGCCCAGTGGCAGGCTGTAGGAGGAGGCATCTCCAAACTTCACATGGCTGCTTGTGCTGGGGGTTGCAGTGTCCTGGGCACAAAGGCAGAAGATTCCCAGGATATTTTTTCTGGGAGAAGCCCTGGCTTGGCTATGGGAGCCCTGGTGCCAGCTCTGTGTGCCACAGTGACCAGGAGACACTGGGTACAGTTCCTGACCCCTGTTTCAAATCATCTTGCTTCAGAAAAGCCAAGCAGTGAAACCAGCTGAGGAGAGGCTCAGCAGAGATGGTTCATGTGCAGGAGTGGAGCAGGACACTCTGCCTGGCAGCCCCAGGACTCCAGGCTAGTGCAGGCACAGAGCAGCACCAGGCAATGCCAGGGCTGGGTGCTCCTCAGCAGAGCAGAGCTGGCTGCCCAAACCTTCATAAATATTCCTGCTGCAGGCAGGCCTGGCTGGGCTTTGATCGTGGTTTTTGCTAGAGAGCTCTTGCAAGGATCTTTATCATTCAGTGTCTGTGGGAAATGCTTCCCAGAGTCTCAATTCTGCTATAGAAAAACTATTTATCAAGTGCCCCCCTCCTGCTGATGCACTGGGCAGGAGTTGCCAGCGTGCTCTGACAGCCTGCTGGAGCAATATGATAGATCTGTGGCTAATAATCAATCGATACTTTTGTTTAGGCCCCTGTCTATCAGTCTGGCATTGTGTGAACTAATTAGATGATAAAATGTGATGAATGTGTATTAAAGTCAGCTTCCTCCTGTTAGCACTCCAGGGACCCTTTCCATTTTCTAGCTGACCTTTTAGATCTCAGCTTTATTGTACGTGAATGCAATTAAATCAATTTGTCAGATATTTGCATTGCTCCTGCTAGTTCAGAATTCAATTAGTCAGTGTCACTTTACCGTCCTTGTCACAGCCTCTGCACCAGCTGAGGGGAGAAAACCACACAACAAAACCCAAACCTCAGCCTGTTCAGACCAAACCAAACCCTGCCAAGACTCTGCTCCTCTCTCCACAGCTCCTTGCATCCTGGCTGATGATGTTCACTGCTGCCGGAGCCACATGGCAGGTTGCATCCCGAGGTGCTGGAGAAGGGAAGTGGTGAGACTCAGCTGGGCAGGAGAATCCTGTGGGTCCGATGGGGCAGTTAGCAGTTGCCCCTTGCTACCTCTGCTTAGGCTGTGCCAAGCAGAATCCTGTCCAGCAAAATTATTCACACAAGTAGAATGAAGCTGCAGCAGGCAGCTCCATGCTACAAGGGTTTTAAACAATATTCAAATGAGAGCCAACCTTGGCAATTATTTTTCTTCCTGCTGTTCTAAAGTGATGGCTCCTTTATCCATATTTTATCAGCCAGTGAGGAGCTCTGATAGTTAAGATTCTGTTGCTTGCTTAGATCCAGGAGAGCACATCCTGAGCCTGTTTGAAATCGGCACACAGGGATGTGTCTGGCAGCCAGGGCTCAGCTGCTCCCTCGCACTTGAAAGGGGAGTTGGTGAGGTGAGGCTGCTGCTGCCGGCCCTGACACTGGGGCCCTCCCGGGGCACCTCAGGGCTGTCACTGGGCACAGCAGTGCCGGGGTGCCCGTGTTTGTAGAAATGGTTGTGAAACATGAGTGAAAGGGATGGTGGTGAGACAGGAGGGCTGAGCAGCCAGATCTGGTAGGAGCAGGTGCTACAGGGATGTGTCTCACTATGAGGCTGGGCAGTGGGCAGGGGTGAGTGCTGAGGGCTTGTCTAGGGGCAGAGGAGTCAGTCACGGGCAGGGGTGGGTGCTGGAGGCAGTTCAGGAGGCAGGGCTGAGTGCTGGTGGGCAGGCTTGGTGCTGTGGGCAGATGGCAGCAGAGCTGTCAGGCATGAGAGCCAGGCTACAGTGCCTCACATGGAAGCATCTTTGATTCTTTGCTCCTCAACGCTGTCCCCTGTCCCTTCTTTGGTGTTTGGCACTGTCTCCACACTTACCCAAGGATGATGCTTGGGCAGACAGGCACATCTGTCCTTTATCTCCTTGGAGGTGTGGAGGGGTGTCAGCACCAAGCCTGCTACCAGAGTAATGCACTGAAGGTTCTCCTCAGTCTGGGTTGGGTTCAACCTCATCACTCCCTAGGCCCCAGCCCAAGTCTGACTTGAACCTCCCACCACACTGGTAGGAGCAGGTGCTACAGGGATGTGTCCCACTATGAGGCTGAGCAGTGGGCAGGGATGGGTGCTGGGATCTGTCCAAACCCATCCCTGAAGGGTTCTGAGGGACATCATCTCTGGTAACACCTACCAAGAGCTCTGCAGCTCCAGGGATCTCCAGTAGGCAACTATTGCTGGGGCTTCCCAAACCAGTAAAATGCCCCTGCGAGCGGCTGGAGCAGCAGGAGGAAGCGGGGCTGCTGCACTCTGCTGACATGTGGGGTGCCTTTGAGCAGCAGACAAGAGAGAGGAGAGAGAAACTTGCTGGGTCTGATGTTTTGGTGACAAGAGGTGTGTTTGCACAACTCACCTTCCTCCTCGGAGTTCTGGCTGGGATGTGAGTATCTGAACCGTGGCAGGTATAATTAACAGATGGAACCAGCTAATTATGTTCTTTGCATGTGAGCGGAAGACGCAACTGTTAATTGCTGTTTGCACATTTGTTATTCCAAGCACTGGGACTGTTGGCATTTCCTGTGACATGTGCCCTGCTTCAAAACAAACAAACTGCACTCCTGGCTGCGCCGCGCCGCGATTTACGGCCTCATTAATGCTGCCTGCTTTGCTGCCCTGTGGCTCGGGAGAGGGCACGGTTGGGATCAGGCTGGTGGCAGCGGCAGCCTCCAGACCCTGCACCCAGCAGGAGCCCAGTAGCCCAGCTTCATGGTGGAGACATCACTGCAAGCAGGGTAGGGGAGGTGTGTGGGGGCAATCACTGGGAACCAGTCACTGTCCCGCTGCCAGCGTCACAGAGCCAGGAGCCCTCCCAAGGAGCCACATCGACCTCCAGGAGCACATCTGGTATAGGTGGTCCTGCTCTGCCAGCATCGGGTGGGCTGCATGATCTTTCAAGTTCCATTCCAGCCTCTGGCATTCTGTGATTCATAGGATCACAGGATGTTAGGGGTTGGAGGGGTTGGAAGGGACCCAAAGAGATCATCGAGTCCAATCCCCCTGCCAGAGCAGGACCATACAATCTAGCTCAGGTCACAGAGAAATGCATCCAGATGGATCTTGAAAGTCTCCAGAGAAGGAGACTCCAGAACCTCTCTGGGCAGCCTGTGCCAATGCTCTGGAATCCTTACAGTAAAGAAGTTCCCCCTTGTGTTGAGCTGGAACCTCCTGTGCTGCAGCTTACATCCATTGCTCCATGTCCCATTGCAGGGAGCAAGTAAGCAGAGCCTGTCCCCTCCCTCCTGACTCCCAGCCCTCAGACATTTGTAAACATTTATTAGATCCCCTCTCAGTCTTCTCTGTGATCTGTGATTCTGTGACCTTCATATGGCTCTCCTGGAGACTACCTGGGAGCTGAGCCCTGGCCATCAGCCCCCTCATTTTTCACTCTGTATCTGCCACCTCAGAGTTCTGAGACCAGCTGTGGTTCAGAAGTTTCTTCCCACATCTCCATCATGTCTTGCAGCATCCTTCATGCTGCAGCCTCTTCAGCCTCTGCTGTCTCCTCCAGCCCACACCTCAGCTGTCTGCTCTGGAATCAGCAGCGGGAGCAAAACTTGCCAACTCCCTTGGAGCCTCTCCTAGGCTCAGGCAAGGACCACCCTGCATGTCCAGGCATGATTCTACACGCTGGAGGCTGCAAAGACTCGGTGGCATGGGGGCCACATCAGCACAGCCCTGTTCAGGCACAGGACGCGCAGCGCTGGATCCTGGCCACAGCAAGGCCAGGCTGGTCTGGAAGAGACACTCTGCCTCTGCCTCTCTATAATATAATAAGAAAAACAACGTGTTCAAAGCAATGATTAAATCTCTCCTCTTGAATAAGTGTTTGTGTGAGAGCAGTGCTTGGAGGGCGCCTTTGCCTGGCATTTAGCTACATAAACGCTGGAGATGAATAGCAGGGGAATTTCTACCTTTTCTGTTGAAGAACTGAGATGGATTTCAACGACCACACTTGCATCAGGGGGTCTGAGCTAATATTCTCCAGGCGAAGGCTTTCCTTTGTCACTGGAGAAAACAGTTTCTGAAATGCTGCTGTTCCCAGTGAAGCAGGACACACTGAGCCATCCTGCTCTGCTACTAGTGGGAGGTGAGAGAGCAATCCCCTAGAGGGTCTCCCAGCACAAAGAGGGTCTGAAACAATCAGGGGAGAAATGATGGAGCCTCAGCCCTAGGCTCCAGAAGGGCCTGAACACCATGGGGACAGTGGGCCTGGAGGATGGGGGATCCCTGGCTCCCCCAGCTTGTGGACAGAGTCAGAGATGATGCCACTCCAAGGATTCTGTGGGCAGGGGAGTGCCCAGGCCACTTCACCCCACTGCCCCAGGGAAGGGTCTTACTTGACCATATCCCTTCCCTTTTCCCAGTCTTTCATTGGAGAAAAGCATCCTGTGACCTTGTGACCCTCCTTGGCTGAAAGCTCTTTGGAGGTGAAGGCATTTCTGGGCTCATTAGCAGGAGAAATAAACTTGACTCGACTGAATAAGCCTCTAGGTAGCAGACTACAAAGTGCCTGGTGCTGCCAGCCAGCAGGCAGGGACATTTCCATGCCCTGACACGTCCCCCCCAGCTTGGTTTCACACTGTAAAGCCAAAGTATCTGTCCTGTCATGGAGAGGCAGAGAGCACCAGTGGCTGATCTTGGCCATGCTCCCTTGGAAAGGCAGGAAACAACGGGTGAGGAGATGCTAGGTCCTTATCAACCTGTTGGGCTGATGTGTAGCTGTACTCTCAGCAGTGGCATTCAGGAACCCACTGGGATGGCAGCAGCATGGCTCCTGGAGGGAGGAAGAGGAGCAGTCATGGGATGATGTGTTTTTGCTGGGCAGGGACAAGGTTTATGGAAGGGCAGGAAGGCTGAGGGTGCCTCAGAGCAGAGCAGCCATGCAAAGCCACAATCTGCATGGGGCTGGAGGAATGTCACATTTGCTTCCCACCAGCACCCACCAGCAGCAAAGAAGCAGAGGCCCAAGGGCTGGGCACCTTTTCAACCACCCTGCAGCATTTCCAAACAGGTAACTCCCAGAGGAGCACATGGAGGCTCTGGGAGATGTAGCACACACCACCCCCTGTGTGTGCCCGGCACAGGGAGCAGGGCTTGCATCAGTTCCCACTTGCCCAGCGTGGGCTCAGCTCCTTTCTCTCTATTAGAGGAGCAGGGAAAATGCCCAGTTGGGTGTCAGGTCCCAGCCCAATTGTAGACAACACTGAGAGCCTCCTGCGCTGCTCCTGTCTGCATTCTGCCACCACCCTGCTGCTACCTGAGAAAGAATCCCCCCAAACCTTTCCCTGCTGGGTCCTGATGCCCACACTGGCACCAGTGGGCTGTGGCATCTGGCAGCTCCCCAGGAGCAGCCCCTGCAGCTGTGAATCAATGTATGGTTTATATTTGTAGTGGATTGAGGAATTTCCCCACCACCACCACGACGATTGAAATTTACCAGACCAGCTCAGCCAGCCTGGAAGAAAGATAAAGCTATATTTACAACAAAGCTAAACTTATAAGCATGTGTAAATATAAATATAAATATATAGATATACATATATAAAAACATATATTTACAAATATTTACAATTATATACAAATTAGAAATAACACATAAATCCAAACTCCCTCCCAGACAAACAAAAGAAGCCCAGAAGGGGCTCAAAGCCATCCTCCCTCTCTCTCTCTCAGACAGCAAACAAAACAACCAGCAAACCTTGCTTTGTTATCTGGAAATGTTAGCTGGGGTTAGTGGAAGAGATTAGAGAGCAGTGAATAGATTCAATGCTCAGAAGCAAAGAAGGCAAAAGAGGGACAAATTGTTTACACTGATTTTTTGGCCCTCTCAGCAAACCAATGAATGCTATAGACTTTATCATGTTTTTCTTTTTACAACCAATGATGTAATTTCTCTCATTAGAATATCTCAATGAGCCTCAAACCAGCCCAATATGAATTGTAGTGTGCTGCCTGCAAAGGGCTTGGGCCTTTGGAAGCTGCAGTCTCTTCTGTGGGTACCTAATGAACACGCTCCACAATGCACACCAGTGTCACACAGCCCTGGGAGCGCTGGGCTCTGGCTGCACCTCTTTTAGCGAACACCAAGACCACCTGTGTGCAGCATGGGGAGCCTGGGGACCAGAAGCGATCTCTTCAGCCTCACCTCGCAGGGAAATTCCAGATTGGAAATTTCAGAAAGCAAGGAAATGCAAAAGCTGAGCTTCTGATGCTGCTGTTAACTCAGACCCAATTAAACGTAACTTGTCCGTTTTACCTAACACATCTTGATGTGTGCTTTGTCACACAGCTGCAAATGGCAAATGTTGAATGTGCATGGGACATTCACACAGGATTCTGTGTTCCTGTTACAAATACACATCTCACATACCTTTGCCTGTGACTTTCAGAGCACAGTGTTAGTGTGCCAATGCTATTTTGCATGTTCAGAGCAGAGAAAGGGGCTGGGGGGGACATGACACCATGGAGAAAGAGGAACAAAACTCAGTGAGCATCCTTGGTGTTCAAACTGCCTCAGGGTTTGCATTTCACATCCTTTTGGGGCCTGGTTCCTACAGCTTTGGGTCAGCAGCTCAGTGCAGGACCTGGCTGGCAAGACTCTGCTGCAGTGATTTCAGGGGGATGAAAGGGTTTGAAGCTGCTCAGGTACAGGTGGACTCCTGCAGGTAGGGAAAGACTGTAGAGCTGGTGGGGGAGAACAGCAAGCGCCCAGGCTTTGAGCTGAGATAGAATCATAGAATCATAGAATGGTAAGGCTGGAAGGGACCTCGAGAATCATCTAGTTCTAACCCCCTGCCATAGGCAGGGACACCTCCCACTAGCACAGGTCACTCAAGGCCTCATCCAATCTGGCCTTGAACACTTTCAGGGAGGGAGCAGCCACAACCTCCCTGGGCAACCTGTTCCAGTGTCTCACCACCCTCACTGTAAAGAACTTCCTCCTAACATCCAGTCTAAATCTCCCCTCTGCCAGTTCAAACCCATTGCCCCTTGTCCTGTCATTACAAGACCTTGTCAATAGTCCCTCCCCTGCCTTCCTGTAGGCTCCCTTCAGATATTAGAAGGCTTCTCTTAGGTCTCCTCGAAGCCTTCTCTTCTCCAGGCTGCTCCAGATCTTCAGCTGTGAAATGTTGAAGCTCTTCTCAGGGAACTGCATTGAAATATTCCTGTGCCAAAGCAGCAGCCAATGCTGTCGCTGCTTCTTTAATTGTTTTTTTTTTTTTTATTTCTTCATTTACAGACTCCAAAGTTGGTCCTGGGTACTTATAAACTGTGAGGGTATTGACCTGGTGATTCCAATAAAACAACCACGGAGCAAAGTGGGAGCTGCAGCTTCTGCTATGAGGAAGTCTGTGGAGGGAGATTTTGCCTTGCAGGGTGGGGTGGGGCTTGGGGAGGATGGTGGCTGAAGGACAATGGGGTGAACCCCACAGGGCTGTGAGATGGGAGCAGTGACACCCTCTCTCCTGGAATCCTGGCACCGCCCCTTGTCCCCAGGGACCGTGGCAGCATCTCCCAGCACCACAAGGGACTGCCCATGTCCATCTGCTGCTTGTCCCTTGCCTGTGCTCCCCACCCTCAGGAGGGCTTCTCCACACTTCAGCTGGTCCCACCGTGACAAACAGCTCAGATTCCAGTGTCCTTTCGCAGCGCTGGCTGCTGCCCGTCCCTGGCTGCCCTGCTGCATGCAGCTCTCACAGCACACCAAGAATTACAATTCTGCAGCACACTCGCAGGACACAGAGCTGTTAATTCCCTCCTGGACTGCAGGGCACTTCCAGGACAGATCTTACCGTCAGCCAGCACTGCCCATTCCAGCGGTGAAGGGAGGATGGGCACCCAGCGCACCCATCAAGCACCATGCCCAGGAGGGACCTGGTGAGGGGCCACTCAAAATAAGCCCGGGAGGGTGAGGGTAGCACTGGGCAGAGCTGAGTCGCTTGAAGAGACCCTCCTGTGCCTAGGGCTCTGAGGAGGGATGGGTGAGCCTGAGAGCCTGGAGTGCCAGGCAGGAGCAGGGTGGAAGGCAGGGTGGGTGGAATTGTCTAAACACCCCAATTCTTATAATTGAAGCAATTGTGAATCATTGGAAGTGCCAAAACGCTGACAGGATAATGAGTTCGATCTGGGGATGTGAATTCAATTACCTCTCGGGGTGTTGCTGGGCTGCAGCTGCTGCAGCGTGTGCCCAGTGAGCTGCTGGTGTGGGGGCACCCAACCTGCCAGCCTGGGGCACTCCCCACTGCCCTCGGGGGCTGTGCCCCATCCCAGCAGCCTGACACCTTGGGTGCTGCCACTGATCCCTGGTTCCCTTGTGCTGCAGCTGTGGTAAGGCAGAGCTGCAGCTGCCCAAGGCCCTGGGCATTGAGAATTAATGGGCAGGACCCACCCCAGATACACCCTGCCACTTGCCATCTCTGTGGGCTCTTGGCTGGCCATTGCTGGAAAAAGGACATGGTGATGCTCTGCTGGAACTCTGTGCTTATAAACACCAAGTAAGGAGGCATTTGTCCTGCTGTCTGCTCCTGCCGTGCCTCATCAGCTGCTCTCCCAGCTCCCACACTCTGGGCATCATCACCTCATCCAGTGCCATTCAACAGCTGCAGCCTGGCATCTGGCTGGTTCTTACTTGTGTGGTGGGGTTGGGCATCACTCGCTCAGCTGTGTGGCAGCAATATGGGCACCACTTTCCCATTCCTCCAGTGCTGCCCCTTCCAGCCCCTTCCCTGAGGTGGAATTGCCTTGGATGGCTGTGTGATTGAGGGGGAGCCACTGGGGTGGGGATGGATGGGCTGAGGGTGCTCACAGGGATCTCTGGGTGGGAAGAGCCCCATTTCATCTTCAGAGACAACCTGGTTGGAGGCAGCCTCTGTGCTGGCAGAAACATGGGTCAAAAGTCACTGACACCAGGGAGTAACTTGTGTGACAGAGCTGGGGCAGGCCCCTGGGAAATGCCTGGGGGACTATGAAGCATGGGAGGGGGCTCCACATGTGGGTGACAGTGCTGCGCTTCTATCCTCATGTCACAGGGAACACTAAGGCTGTCACCTGCAGTGGCAAGACCTGCCATTACTTTTTGGCACTCTAGAAAAGGTCTCTCCTGCACAACCCCAACCTGTGCCTGCTGCCAGCTCCTGGGGGTCCCCTCCAAAGCCCATGCAGGTCCTTCACGAGCACATGGTCTGTGTGCTTGGGAATGGGCAAAACCTGCCTCTGTTCCGAGGGTGCTTGGAGTAGGAGAACTTCTGAAGCAAACCCCCAGGTCCTTGCTGATGGTGCTGCAGGGGGCTGGGTTGTTGTCTCATTCTGGTCATGCTCTAGGCTTTGTCTAGGAGCCACAGTGCCCAAGTCCCCACAGCCACAGCTGCCTGCCTTGCCTGGGGCCAGGCCTGAGCTGGCACTGCCACCCTCTGATTCCCGGCTGGCTGAGTATGCACAAATCCTGCATGCTGAAAACCATCACCCTTGTGTCCAAGCTTCACCAGCTCCAATGGGCTCTGGCTACTCCAAACCCCTGCAAGCTTTGCAACAGAGGCTTTGCAGGATGATGGATTTCACTGTCTTTCTGCTTCAGCTTATTGAACAGGGTGATTTTTTATGGACATCTCTTTCCTTGCCTCATCCCTATTCATCCAAACGTCTTCAGAGCACAGGTGCTGGAGAAGCACAAATCCAGGGAACATCAGACTGCAGCTGGCCCAAGGGAAGGAGGGAGCTGTCTGTCCTTTCTGTCGGGGTTAAGTGTGCACGCCCCAGGACCCTGCCCCAAACCTTCCCTTCGCAGAAGCACACGAGGCCGCCTGCCAAGCAAGTCAATACGAATCAATCAATGCTTGTGCCCTCTCAATAACTCTATTACAGCCTCAAGGACAGTTCTAAACCACCCAAATGGGCCTGAAGCAGCTGCTTTGCTGCCAGAGGAGCAGGCACAGAGGAGATTGTAAATCATGCAACATTAATATTGTCACTGACAATGAAAATCTCTGTACCTCTGCATCTGCCTGCGCCTGGTGGCCTTCAGATGTGCTTAATAAGCACCTGAGCTCCTGTGCCCGCAGCAGAGGGTGGGTGAGAGGAGACATGGAGCAGGCTGGTGCCAGGCAGCTGAGCCCAGGCAATGTGTGAGGGCTGGTGAGTGTGGGGGGCAAACCCTCACTTTGGGGCTACACTACACCTAGCAGTGCTCACTTGATGCTCCCAAGGGCTTGGAGTGTGAGTAGCCATACCTCTAACGTTGCAAATAAAACCTTTTATAACATATCTGAAGGAGCAAAGAGGTGTTTCTCCCATCACCCACCAGCTCTGCCTTGGAGTGTCAGCTTTGCCTACAGCACAGGGGGGCTTCTGCTGGGCAAAAGCACAGAGAAGGTCAGAGCATCCCCAAGATGTCAGGGGCCTGCGGAGCACCCCCAAATGTCAGCGGACTGCAGAGCATCCCTGAGATGTCAGGGACCTACAGAGCAGGCAGAGGCAGGCAGAAGGAGGAGGAGGAAAGGGCAGGATGTCTGCAGGGAGCTGCTGGAGACATGAACATGTCTCCAGCCTCCGGCGAGGAGCAGAGGGCAACAGTGCCGAGGCAGTCTCCAGGCAAGAGGGAGCTGTTTGGGGAGCTGGGGAGGCTGGTGCAGGGACAAGCAGCGCCGCAGGCACGGCTCTGCTCTTCCTCGGGTGTGATGCCAAGTGCCTGGCTGGGAGATTGATGGGGACACGCAGGGACCTGCTAATGGAGGTGGCTGAGCCTGTGCCCAGGGAATGCTGAGCCGAGATAAAGCACTTTGGAGGATTGCAGAGAGGAGGAGTTGGCACTCGGCGGGGGCTGCCTGGCCTGGCAAGTCCTCCCTGCCCACCAGGATGGAGTGCCAGCTGCCTGAGCCCACCACAGTGGCACTACTGGTTCTGAGTGCCAGTAGCAGCTGGGCAAATGCAGCCTCCCGCAGCCCCTCTTGCCCTGGGGATCCAGCCTGGGACAGCATCACCTTTGGCATTCCTTGGGTGTGCGAGATGCTATCAGAGCCTGGCTGCAGCACCAGGACCTGAAGGTCAGGAGATGTTCTGTGGCTTGTAAATAAATAATAAATCACCATGTTTGGGCAGCCTCAGGATGCCTCTGCATGCAGAAACATCAGGCTGGATCAGTGCATGGCACTGACACAGGCACGGGAGGGTGCTGCTGCCACAGCCTCATCCGACCTGCAGCCAAGGGCACCTCCTGCCCTGGTGCCAGCTCTGCCATGGCTGGCATGTCACTGTCACACAACAGTCCTGCTTCTCTTGTGCATGCCCAAGACGCAGACCAAGGCCCTGGAGGGCTGTGCCCACAGGATGCCATGTACCTGTGAGCATTGTGTGCCAGGCAGCAGTGGGCAGGAGAGACACGAGGTTGCACGTGGCCCATCCAGCCAAGGTGCCCAAGCAGAGCTGACCACAGCCAAGACCTGCTCCCCGTGGGGCAAGGTCAGAGACAGCATTGCAGCAGGTCCTGAGGGGGTGGTGGTGGCTTAAGGAGAGAGGCTGCTCCTGCTGCATCCCCAGGAGAGGGGCCTGGCAGGAGTGTGCCCACTGCTCCTGCAAGTTTCAGAGCCACCTAAACTCAGCTCAGTTTTCCCTCAGCCCAGAGCTTGCCTCAGCCCTGGCAGCTGCTCCATCTCTTGAGCCTGTTTGGGGTCTATATGAGCATTCATATGGAAAAGATCTGTTCCTTTGAGTCATTTTTCATTAGCTGCAATACCACTGAGCAAAGCAGAGCTGGGCTTGTAAATTAAAATGGGTTGCAGTTCAATACAGAATACTTCATTTGCAGCCAAGTTAAATAAGAGAATTGACATAAATATAATGCAATTACTTTTGCAACTTTCATAATGCCTTTATGAGGAAGATAACCATCCACATGAATACATTATCCCACAGTATCTCAGCATCTCTTCTGGACTTAACTCTTCTGAGCTGTATCAGAAGAATGGATACATTTAATTAAGTATCTTATTTTAGAAGTCTATGATTCTAAGTCAATTTTACGATGATCAGGAAGCAGTATCTTTGATTTTCAATCAGCAGCAGCTTTCTTTTCTCCAGACTGTTGTGATTTTAAGGGTGTGATCTTGAATGGGGCCACCACAGGCAAGTGGCTTGCAGCAGAAGCTGCGTAAGGTTCAAGTGTCCCCTTGCAGCCCAGGCAGGAGAGGGCTCTCAGGTCCCTTGGCACTGTGGAGCACCTCTCAGTGCTGGCTAAGACAGAGACCCAGGATGGGCAGAGCTGCCTGCTCTGTGGGGTTGTCCCCTCCCATGGCCACTGCTGGGGCTCAGGATGGGGAGCAATGGCACTGTGAGTGAGGGGCACTGCCAAACTGAGGTGCCATGCCTGGGGCAGCTGGGCAAGCAGAGCCCTTTGCTGGGCTGGGCATAACATCACTCACCTTGTCTAGGGTGCTTGGTGTCCAGTGATGAGTCTGGATGATCTTGGAGCACTAGGATGCCACAGCAAGGCTATGAGGCAGGTCTGGGGAGCTGGAACTTGACTTTCCTGACTCCTTGTACTCACTGCACCTTTTTTACCTCTCTGCTGCCTCTACAATTACCTCTCAAATGCTCCAATGAGGTTATTACCTGCTGCTCCCAGCCCACTCCCACCAGCTCCCTTCATTAGGAAAGACTCCTAATCCATGCAGGATTAATTGTAGGTTTGCTGGGAGAAAGGTGAGTTTGATAAAGCACAGTTCTAAGGGACTCATGGGTTTGTGTTGCTCTCAGCAAACCTTTCGTGTGGGGGCCAGGACAGACAGGAAGGGACAAAGATGTGTGATGGCAATGCAGGGACACAAGGGACAGGGATTGAAGGGACCCCTCCAGCTGCACTGTGCAAGTGGAGAAGGGGAGGGATGCAGGATCAGCCTCAGCTGCTCTAGGGATCCCCAGCTCCTCCATGTCCCCAGACTGCAGGCCCAGTGCCGGGGTGCAGCATGAGGGAAACCATGGAGCTGCTCTGGCTGGAAATGGCATTCCAGGGGCAGGGGAGGCTGCTCAGTAGGGAAAATCAGGTTTATGTTTAAAAAAAAAAAAAAAGAAAAAAGAAAAAAATCCTTGAAAAGCATAAATGTTAGCTAAATTAGGAACCTTATCTCAGCCATCTCACGTCAGTCTTAAAATACAGAGTACAGAGAGAACAAAATCCCTGAAACTGGACTGAAACCCTTTGGAAATGTGCTCGGTGTGGAGCAGATGGGATCCGTTTCCGTCGGGAGGGGCCTCTGCAGGCACAGTCCCTGTGTAGCTATTTTGGAGTGGCAGTGCCACTTCCTTGCCAGCAGCCAGCAAAAATATCCCCCGGGAAGGGATGGGATTGTTCCCTCTGCACTTACAGCAAAGCTGCTCCTCTTGGCTGCAAAGTGCCCTCAGCTCCTCGGGCCAAGGAGCACCTCAGTGCCTGCTGCAGCCGTGGTACAAGCTCCCAGTGTTGAGTGTGGCTGTGGTGGTATCTCCAAAGGCTGCTCAGCCTCCACTTTGTATAGCTCCTGCTCCCCCTGGCACCTGTGGGTGAGCTGCCCCATCAGGACACCCCTTTAGCAGGCCATTAAGGATGCTGGTTTGCCTTCCACCAAACCAAGACCCCAAAGCCTGCACAGGTGGACAGGGATGTGTTGCATGGTGACAGCTTGGGGACAGCAAATTTTGGCCAGCTCTAGCTGTGGGTCCTCTGGAGACAAGGACACCATAGAGGTGGAGGTGGAAGCAGACCCTGCAGATGGGATGTAGGTCACAACAGGAGCAGGGCTTAGGGATGTCTGATCCCAAGGTGGGACTGGAGCTCTCCAGCTGCTTCTACCTCTATGGCACTTCAATGCCACAGCTTTTCATCTTGGGGCTGAGCAGCTGCGTTTTGAAACACAGACTATTAGGGGCTTAAGACAAAATCAAACACCACTTGTTGGAGAGTTGGCTCTGCCCCTTGTCTCCCTCCTAGCTGGTGCCACTGCTACTCCTCAGCCCAGCAGCAGCACAGGGCTTGGCACTCAGGATGCTCTTTTGGTGTGGCTTTCAGCATGAGCAAGAGCAGCCCAGCTGTGGATGGGAGGATGAAAAGTCCCTCTCAGATTCCTCCCGCAGATCCTCCTGAAGCCAAAACAACTGCACAATCGATTGGCTCTTGAGTCCAAATTTGTGAGTTGCAGAAAGTGGCTGTTTCCAAAGTCGCTTCAATCCCCAGCGTGTCCCAGAGGTGCTCTTAGTTCTGGGCAAGCTGAAACTGCAGAGCCAAGGCCCTCTCCTGCAGAAAATCCAGCTGTCAGGAAGAGATCCCTGCATGGGGCAGCTCCTGCATTAGGTTATGCAAGAGCAGATGAAGAATCTCAATCTTCCCCTTAGTTATTCCTTCCCTACTTTCTCCCTGATTGCTCAGGACAAAAGCTTGGAGCTGCCTTTAGACCAAATTGCTTCACAAATGACAAATAACATGAAAATAGGCTTCATAACCAGGAATAATGAAAGAAATCATTCACTCTGATATCAGGAGATGGTCTGTGTTAAAGGAGCCCTTCAGCCTGAATAGCAGAAAAGAACATTGCAATTTTCCTGTACTTACTGGGATAAAACATGTGACTCTGTGGCTGCTGCAGCTGTCATTTTGCGCTGGTCTTTGCACTTGGATTCTGAATTGCAGAGGTTATCTTGACACTTGCTGATAAATTTTAAATCACCTCCTTTGCTGTATGTGAGAAGGGGCAGGGAGAGCATATCTGAATACAAACGTTAATGATATTTTTTCAGTCCTTGCCAGAGAGTGGGAAGAGCCCTGCGGACTCTGCTCAGTGATGTGTGCCCACCTCTGAGGTGCCACAGTGTCCACCTCCTGTCCTGGACCTGCCCCAGAGCACAGTTGTCTGCCCAGGCTCTGCACAAACACAGCAGCCAGGCTCTCACAGTCCCCATCGCTCACAGGGGCAGACCCCACGTGCAGAGGGGCTGCTGTGTTGGGCTGCAAGAGCAATGCTCTCTGCCCACCCTGGCACTGGGAACTGGGAACACCACAGGTGGCTGCAGGGTTTCCATGATGTTAATGTGACTGCAGGCTGTCTAAGCAACTCTTCTAGCAAGAAGATGGCAGGCTGGAGAGTGGTGGGCATCTCTGCAGTGTGGTGTCCCAAAGCTCACCAAGCATGAGCTGGTGGCACTCAGCTGCCCATGCTCCAGGTGTGTTGTGGGAGTTGCCATCTCTGCCAGCCCCCTGACAATCGTGGGGCGAGTAGGCTGGAGGATAGCAGAATCCATTGGGACCCACGTGGAGCTGTGGCTGACCCAAACTGCAAATGTTGCCATGAGATCTGCCCTCCAGAGCCCTGCCACAGGAGAGAACCCCTTGTCGCCCTTCCCATCCCTCCACTCGGCTCCTCACCTACACACCACTGACCAGCACAAAAATTTTGGTGCAATTAAGCAAATACCTGAGCAAAACCAAAGTTTTCCAAAGCTTTTATCTCAGCAGCTATGAAAATAATAGCTAAAAATTGGTGTGCCTATACTGCCTGGCAATTAAAACACCATCATTTTGATTCCATGTTTTAGCACACAGAGGGCTCTGCTGGGAGTTGGATTAGCTTGATGTGGTAAATTTACTCATCAAAACATGTATAAAAAGTGGGACAGCTCAAAGAGGCACTAGAAAGCAGAACCCTGTGGGGCTCCCCACTCTGATGTGCTGAACTAGAGGATGAAGAGCTCCTGGTGTCCACTGTTGTGTGTCCACAGCATGGAGTCTGGCCAGGCAGGGCATGGGGCTGGCACCCTGTTGTGGCTCCTAGAGTACAGGGCAGCTGTGCCCCAGGGGGGCAGGTGAACCATAGTCAGCAGCAGGGCTCTGCACCAGCTGTGGGGTTCATGGCACCCCCCACTTCCCAAAATCCCCTCTACCATGTGTTCCCTTCCTGGTCTGGCCAGGGCAACTATAGACCAGGGCCTTTCCTCCACCTTGGTGATGCCTTTGCCCTTCTCCTATTTCTCCCCCAGTTCAGACAGAACAGCTTAGGATTCAGAGAAGAGTTTGTCCCAGAGAACTTCAAGTGTTAGGGAAATCTCCAGTGCAAACAGATTAATTAATCAGATGCATCTCTTGAGGAATTGGATTAGTGCTTTTTTGGATAAGCCTTGTATTAAGCTGATAAGTTACAAATGCAATAAGATGCTGATTTATTGCAAAGAGAGGACTTGACACTTCTCACAGGTTCATGATCTCATCTTTAGGGCTGAGCAAATAAAACAGCAACGCACTCCAAAGCTTCCTGTGATGTTGCAGAACCCATGAGCCTCATACAGCCAGAGAGCCACCACTGCCCTGGCCCTGGGCTGGCTGTGCAATGAGGACAGGCTTGGGGCTTTCTGAAGTTTCTTGCCAGAACATGAGCATATTTGAGGGGAGGTTTTATGTGAAGGCACAAAATTCTGCTCCTTGCCTCGCTCACACTTGAAGTGCCAGAAGAGACTTCTCTGCTCTCGTCTGGTGTGAATGCAAAGCACCATCTGCTTCCTCTTGTACCACAAACCTTGGCGTGCAAAGAGTTACCAGGTGCTCCCCTGCCTGTCTTCACAACGAGGCAGTAAAGTCCCAGAAACACTTGATCAGGGCAGCACATCCACTGTAGTATGTCCATTAAGTGACATACTGCCACAGGACAGTGACACCGTGGGGCACCAGACATCTATCTCCCACTAAATCAAGTGTGATTGGTAGTGTCCAGCCACATCCAGCATGTTTAAATGTACAAGTGTGACCCACTGCCTGTGGGATCCAGTGCCATTCCAGCAGCTTCCTTCTGTGCCAAGCTGGTGGCACCATGACTTGCTTGTTTGGAATAGGTGAGAATGTTTCCAAGGTCTTTGTCCCCCAGGCAGGGGACGGCATGGATGCATTGTGGTAAAAAGAGCTGGGTTCAAAGTGTGCCCTGGAGCATGGCATGATCCTGGTTGCTATGAGGAAGAACTGTATGTGCATGGAAGGACAAGGTCACCTCGTGCTTCAGGACCTAGTGACTGCTGTACAGGAGGGGACAGACCAAGGGGTCTGTAAGCAGGCAGGGCGCAGAGCAGGGAGGAGCACAGCAACAGGACAGGGCACTCGAGCAGAGTGCCAGCACTGGGTAAGCCATGCCACAGGGGCTTTGCCAACAGCCACTCTACCCGCCTGTGGAGCTCACCACAAAGATGCTGCTTCTCTGGCTGAGGTTCCCTCAGCACTGCTTCAGGAGCCTCAGTGACTCTGCACAGCCACACTTGTCCTGGAAGCCTCAGTGATTCACTTTGCACAGCCACACCTGTCCTCTGCTCACTTGGGCACTGCCAGCACAGCAGAAATGCCTCTCAGCTGCAGAGCAGCAGCCCAGGGAGTGCCATCAGTCATAGTTACAGGGTGCTTAACAAATTGGAGTGAAGCTGCAGATGCAGGCACCATTCTCTCTGGAGCCTCATCTGTCAGTTGGGAGGGGATTTGGATGCTGAGCCACCAGCCCTGCTTCTCGTGTGCTGGGAGCTGTGGCTGTGCCCAGCAGCAGGCCTGGTGCTCATGGGAACACAGCACCCAGGCCTGACTCCCCACAGGCTCAGGGCACACACTCAGACCTGCCAAGCACACCCCATGGCAGTCACTATTCTCTCTCCTTCACCTTCTCCAGTCACGCAGACAAAGCCAGGCGAGCTGAAGGCTGGTGAGGCACATCTGAGCCTGCTCTGGGCTTGTTGGTGCAGCAGGATCTTCCACGTGGAGGCTGTGCCAGATAGCCCCACAGGATACACAACAAATAGTCCTTTTGGCCAAGCCTTCCAGATCACTCTGTCAGCACTCCCAGAGCAACTTGCAGCCTGGGACAAGTCTGACAAGATGCCAGCATCACAAAGAGCAGAGGGGGACTCTGGAATCCCTGAAATTGCTGCTCTGTGTACCTGTGCACATTTGTGGGGCTGATTCAGCAGGGAAAACCTCTTCACCAGCAGGCAGCACACACACTGCCTCACCACTGCCCACCTCACCAGCTGTGACCTCTCCTGCTCCAGCAGAAGAGGATGGAAAGTTCACAGAGTGGATTTCTCAGCTGGAAGAAAGGCAGAAACAACCACAATGTGAACTAGCACAGCAGGCACCTTGCTGCCTGCTGCTAGGTATCACAGCCAAGTGGCTGATCTTAAATACAGGCAGACACTCCTCAGAAGCCAGCCACTGCATCCAGGAGTGGTGGAGCTGCCTCTGGCCAAGGACCAGCCTTTGTTTACCCACCCTGGGCACCGAACAGGGCAGGAGCCCCCTGCAAAAAACCTCAGCCAGCCGTGAATGGAGCTGAGCTCTTGGTCAACAGGTTCTCAAGGCATGTGGTCAAGGCAAAGCTTTTCCTAATGGATCTGCGGCGCTCCTTCTGCTGCTCAGGAGCAGCAACAGTGGGAACCCAAGACTGGGCTGGGGTGTCTGGCTGCCCAGCTCCTCCAGTAGCTCCTTCCCACTGCTGGCTATTACTGCTGGCCTGCCCAAGGTGCTTGGGAGGGAGGTGCCTCAGCCCCTGAGTCTGACAGCCTCCATCTCTCCAGCGTTTTAAGCACCCTCACCCTGGCAGTGAAGTGCTGCACAAAGTTAAAATGCCCACAAGAGAAAGTTGCTTTTGTTTCAGAGGAGATAAAAGGAGATGTCAATGAGGGAGGTTCTGCTCATAGAGGGCTAAGGACCACACTGCTTTCCTTGGGGACAGGCACCTCCAGGGTGCTTGGGCAAGGCAGTGCTGCTGCTGCCAGACCAGGTGTCCCCATCCCACCAAGTCTCCAGCTTTTGGACTTTTTTGGTGGCACAGCACAGGAGACTGGCACAGGACTGGCAGATCACAATGCCACACCAACGGGTAACACTTCCAAGGTGACTCAGGCCTCTCTAAAACCTCGAGTGGCCCAGAGGTTTGCTGAGCCAGAGCTGAAGTGGGCAGTGGTGAGTGGTGGACCTTGCTCCACATGGCAGCTACAGCACTGGGAATGGCAACAGGCAGCACCAGCACACCCACATCCCTACTTCCCCTGCCTTTTGCAGCCATGTGAGCTTGCTAGCTGCAGAACAGCTGTGTGATCTCTAGGTAAAAGAGACATCCAGCAGAAGTGGTGACCTTGACACTTCAGAACAACCCGTGATCGTCCCAGGGTTAACAGGGTCCCAGGGTCTTCTACCACTGGATGGCCTTTCCCTTTCCCTTTCCCTTTCCCTTTCCCTTTCCCTTTCCCTTTCCCTTTCCCTTTCCCTTTCCCTGAAGGTATCTTCAGCAGCAGGACAGCAGTGCAGCTAAAGCC
The DNA here is from genome assembly GCA_013399055.1 of Ramphastos sulfuratus. Classification (NCBI taxonomy): domain Eukaryota; kingdom Metazoa; phylum Chordata; class Aves; order Piciformes; family Ramphastidae; genus Ramphastos; species Ramphastos sulfuratus. The sequence continues at coordinate 108,852 of WBNM01009377.1, read as the reverse complement.
CAGCCTAACCCCAATTCCTTCGCTCCTGCAGGTGAAGAAATTGCTGCTTTAAAGCCTCTTCAGATGTTCTCTGGGGGGCTATGAGAAGGAGGTGCTCAGCATTGCTGGGAGAAGAAGTCCAGGGATTAGGGACACCAGCTGCCATCCCCGCAACGGCCAAAGGGACAGGACACCCCCCCATGAGACACACACAGTTGGGCAGGAGGCTGCCAGAAAGCTGTGCTGAAGGCTTCAACTTTGTGTTCAAGATTGGTGAAGGTATAAAAAGAAGGCTTCGGCTTCTTGCAGCAGGGCTTCGATTCCAAGTATTGCAGGAACAGTGTGCCAAGGTCTGCAGCAGGAGCAGCTCCTGCCAGCACAGGCTGCATTGTATGAGTAGAGAGCACACTCTGCTGAGCCAGCTCCTCGTGGCAGCCTGGCTGGTGAGCAGGGAGGGTGCGACTGGTGAGAGGGGAGGGTGCCTGGGTGGATCTGAGCCCTGCAGCCCATTCTGCTGGAGTCACAGGGCTTGATGCCAGCCCCCCACAGGCTGGGCATGGCTCTGGCAGCACAGGCTCAGCACAGGCCCCACGCTTGCCTCATAGGTGGGCTAAGGGGGGGGGGGGGGTTGAGGGGGGGGGGAGGGAGGGTGTATCTCTGGCAGAAGCAAGGGTAGGGGGCTGCAGTGTCAGACCTTCCCCATGTCGCCCCTGTCCTCTGCAGGACAGGATCCCACACCTGTCCCATAGGTGGGCTAAGGGGGTGTGTGGGGGGGTGTGGGGTGTGTGAGCGGGGAGGGTGTATCTCTGGCAGAAGCAAGGGTAGGTGCTGCAGTGTCAGACCTTCCCCATGTCGCCCCTGTCCTCTGCAGAACGGGAGCTGGAAGCCCAGGTCTGAGGAGGCGGCAATGCAGGCAGGCAGGGCAGTGCAGGCAGGGCTGTCAGGAAGAACGATCGATGTGTGCTGGCCCAGGGCTGAGTCTGCCGAAGCTGCAGGCAGCTGCAGGGACCGCCCCGGCCGTGTGTCACAGAATTACTTCAATTGGTCCAACCATTAACCCAGCACAACCAGGTCACCACTAAACCACGGCCCTCAGCACCACGTCTACACAGCTTTGAAACCCATCCGGCGATGGAGACTCCACCACAAGCCTGGGTCAGGCCTCGACAACTCTTTCGAGGAAGAGATTGTTCCTCCTGTGCAAGTTAAGACCGCCCTGGCACACACCCGACCTTCCCCCTCCCGTCCCCTCCCGTCCCCTCTCTTTTCGCGTTACCGTTCCTGCCGTTCCTGCGCTCTGTAGCCGGCAGGGGTCGCTACAGGTGTACGGAAGGGAGCTCCCGGCAGGGCGCTCAGCCGCACCTGCCAGGAGGGCACCTCTTGAGGTGGAGGGTTCCGCGTCATGCTTTTGGGCGCAATCAACCATGCTGCAGAAGGCTAGGGGCTGATCTAACCCCTCCACTGTCTCTCACAGGCCCTGCTCTTACACACTGATGAGCAATGAGTATCGGGGGAAAGTTTACTGATCTCCCTAAAGCACACATTTCATTTTATATTGTGATGAATGGGATGAAGGCAGAGTGTGTCTTTGCAAGTGAAAAGGATTCTGGATGAATCACAGAATGCTAGGGCTTGGAAGTGGCCTCGAAAGATCATTTAGTCCAACCCTCCTGCCAGAGAAGGATCACCTATACTAGATCACAGAGGAATGCATCCAGATGGGTCTTGAATATCTCCAGAGAGGGAAACTCCACAACCCCCCAGGGCAGCCTGTTCCAGTGTTCCGTTACCCTCACGGTGAAAAAAATTCTTCTTCATGTTTCCATGGAAATTCCTATGTCTCAACTTCCACCCATTCCCCTTGTCCTGTCATTGGGGATCACCGAGAGCCTGGGTCCATCCTCTTGGCACTCGCCCTTTACATATTTATAAACATTAATGAGGTCACCCCTCAGTCTCCTCCTCTCTGAACTAAAAAGCCCCAGCTCTCTCAGTCTCTCTTGTAAGGAAGATGTTTCACTCCCTTAATCATTTTCGTGGCTCTGCACTGGACTTTCAAGCAGTTTCCAGCTTGAGAAACTTGTGATAACAAAGATTCTCTGCATCCTTATCACTGATGTCTCCACAGGGGTCTTTCCCTGAATCAACAAAGCGTCTTTCCAAGGCAGCAGGGACCAGGCAGGCACAACCTGAACGTTTGAACTTTGGGGGGTAGTGTGAAGGTTTCACAGGTAACTGAATGTGAACTTCTTTGCCCAGAGAGGTGTAAAGCCTCACTTTAATGAACATGGGATGAGTGATACAGGGAGGACAGGGAAGACATCTAGTAGGCAGAGTGGGAAGTTTGTACATTCCGAGTGCCTCAGCCAATGGAGACAGGAGGAAGGTTGGTAGGATAAAGGCAGGCTGTGTCCTCCAGCAATCAGAGAATCCACAGGGGGTTTGCTCCCGCTGGACTCTGCCTCTGTTCTAATCAAGCTCTGTGAAGCCTCCTCCGGCTGCTTTGCGAACAGCGACCCCTAGTGACGGAAGCTCTCCGTGCTAGTGCGAGCTCTCGGCAGCAGCCGACTCTTCATACAGCTCAAGAACCACCTTGGGTCAGTCTTCAGTGAAGGCTTTCAGGGGCCGCAGGACAGAAACTCTTCCCACAGCCCACTGGAATCGTTCTTCACCGAGTTCAGGCTGTCGTTAGACGTCGGTAAGTGTGACATGCTCCTGGGCGGGATCTTCACATAAGCCCTTCCAGACAACCTGGTTCAGACAGAAGACTCACTGAAGCCCACAGCTTGACCTGCTGCATGAGGAAGACAATGGTTGCTGCCAGTGACCCAGTGACGTCCCCACAAGGCACTGCCAGCCTGACCACTCTTGCAGGAAAGAAGTTGTTCTTAATACCTAACCTAGACCTCCCCTGGCACAATTTCAGGCCATTTTCTCTTGTTCTGTCTCTTGTTGCTTGAGAGAAGAGACCAACTCCCACCTGGCTCCAACCTGCTTTCAGGAAGTTGTAGAGAGCAATGAAGTCACAGAATCACAGAAACATCCAAGTTGGACAAGACCCTCAGGATCGTCAAGTCCAACCTATAACCCTACTCCACAAGATTCACCTTAAACCATATCCCTAAGCACCACATCCAAATGACCCTTAAACACATCCAGGGTTGGTGACTCAACCACCTCCCTGGGCAGCTCATTCCAGTGCCTGACCACTCTCTCTGTGAAAAACTTTCTCCTAATGTCCCATCTAAACCTTCCCAGTCTCAGCTTGAGGCCACTTCCCTTTGTTCTGTCTTCAGTTACCTGTGAGAAGGGCCCAGCACCAGCCTCTCCACAATGTCCCTTCACATAGTTGTAGATAGCAATGTCTCCCCTCAGCCTCCTCTTTTCCAGACTAGAAAGTCTCCCCTCAGCCTCCTTTTCTCTAGACTAAAACAACCTCAGTTCCTTCAGCTGCTCCTCATAAGACCTGTTCTCCAGACTCCAAACATCAGCCAAAACCCACCAAGGTCACATCCTGCATCTCTCTCCTGAAAGGCTAAGGAGTTGAATGAAGATGTCCCAGACACAGAATTCCTCATGGAATGGTGTATGGAGCAATTTTGGACAGAACACAGAGGAATAGGCAGTCAGGAGGCAGAAGGCAGTAGCTTTATTTTAGGACTAGCACATAGGCACCGGGCAGAGCCTGAATTGTGAACCTCCACAGTCCCATTGTGAGATGGCATCACCATGGGTCAGAAATTCTGCTCCTCTGAAAATATCCACATAAAAATACCACAGGGATTGGAGTTGGAGCTAGTCTGGAGAATTACAACAGGTAGCAAAATCTATGTACAGCAGTTTCACCTCTGTCGTGAAGAGTTTCAAAAGGATCTCCTGTGGCTTAGACATTTAAGGTGTTTTTTTTTCAGAAAAGAAAAATGATCAACTGACAGTGATGTCTGCAAGATCCAAAACGGGAAGAGGAGCTGAGGAGGCACCATCCTGTCCCCACCACTGGGAGGAGGCTGCACCTCTGGGAACACAGAGCCGGGACCTACCTGGCACTTCAAGCGGTGTCAATGGAGAGCACTGGTGAAAATCGACTTCACTTTCTACAGCAGGGCTTAAAAAAACACTGAAAACCCCCAAAGTTTGATGGCCCTAAGGTCTCCCACAAAAAATGCACCAATTGGTGAGTCCATACTCGAGCAGAGCTGCAGTGAGAGCTCTTGCTCTGGCAACAGACAGAGGAAAGGTGACGGAGAAGGTGACCTACTCTAGGCTTGCTGGAGCACTCGTGCGGGGCAGGGTGGTCTGGAAGGCAGCGGCTGCGGTGTGCNGCCTCTCCACAATGTCCCTTCACATAGTTGTAGATAGCAATGAGGTCTCCCCTCAGCCTCCTCTTTTCCAGACTAGAAAGTCTCCCCTCAGCCTCCTTTTCTCTAGACTAAAACAACCTCAGTTCCTTCAGCTGCTCCTCATAAGACCTGTTCTCCAGACTCCAAACATCAGCCAAAACCCACCAAGGTCACATCCTGCATCTCTCTCCTGAAAGGCTAAGGAGTTGAATGAAGATGTCCCAGACACAGAATTCCTCATGGAATGGTGTATGGAGCAATTTTGGACAGAACACAGAGGAATAGGCAGTCAGGAGGCAGAAGGCAGTAGCTTTATTTTAGGACTAGCACATAGGCACCGGGCAGAGCCTGAATTGTGAACCTCCACAGTCCCATTGTGAGATGGCATCACCATGGGTCAGAAATTCTGCTCCTCTGAAAATATCCACATAAAAATACCACAGGGATTGGAGTTGGAGCTAGTCTGGAGAATTACAACAGGTAGCAAAATCTATGTACAGCAGTTTCACCTCTGTCGTGAAGAGTTTCAAAAGGATCTCCTGTGGCTTAGACATTTAAGGTGTTTTTTTTTCAGAAAAGAAAAATGATCAACTGACAGTGATGTCTGCAAGATCCAAAACGGGAAGAGGAGCTGAGGAGGCACCATCCTGTCCCCACCACTGGGAGGAGGCTGCACCTCTGGGAACACAGAGCCGGGACCTACCTGGCACTTCAAGCGGTGTCAATGGAGAGCACTGGTGAAAATCGACTTCACTTTCTACAGCAGGGCTTAAAAAAACACTGAAAACCCCCAAAGTTTGATGGCCCTAAGGTCTCCCACAAAAAATGCACCAATTGGTGAGTCCATACTCGAGCAGAGCTGCAGTGAGAGCTCTTGCTCTGGCAACAGACAGAGGAAAGGTGACGGAGAAGGTGACCTACTCTAGGCTTGCTGGAGCACTCGTGCGGGGCAGGGTGGTCTGGAAGGCAGCGGCTGCGGTGTGCATGGAATAATGCCTCAGGAGACAGTTTGCTGCCCGAAAGCTCTCGGGGTTTGGTGTCGTCCACAGGTACATGCACTGCCCAGGGGATGCTGCTATAGCCCTTTTGTTCTGGGGGACAGCTCAGAGGGAATGAACTCATCTCAGTCAGGATCAGATGGTGCTGGAAAGTGGAGCTGCAGGCTTGGAGAGCTCCCTAGGTATGCTCAGCCTGACCAGCTGGTCAAACAGTAGAGGGACTCTCAGGACTCCAGCTCTGGGAGTGAATCAAGAAGGGCAGGGGAGGGATTTCTCACTGGGCTCTGTCCTCTTTGGAAGTGGTTCTCAGGCCTGCAGAGGACTCCAGTTGTTTTTAGGCTACCAAGGTTCTGCACTTTCCAAGGAGGCAACAAAATGCTCAGGGGTTTGTCTCTTGGTGAGTTCAAGTGAGCCATTTGCTGATGGTGTCAAGCTCTTGGGAAGTACCAAGACCTGTCTGTCAGTCTCTGCCATACCTTGAAGCAAAGCTGGTGGCTGATGATGATTCAGAGCTTTCCTTCCTCTCCAACACAGCTGGGAAGAACCAGGCTGGATCCATGTTTGGGACCATATGGATGTGCCAGAAGGGTTTGCAGGGTCATATTGCTTTGCATTGCCACTGGCCAGCAATGGTGGGGGATTAAAGCCTCTGGGCCACCTCTGGTGATTTCCAGGTGTGTTGACATGGAGCTCAGGCCCACTGTGCCACTCAAGGACAGAAGGGCTTGGAGAAGGATTTGGGAGGACCTCAGCAGCATTGCTCCTCAGTGTCCCAGGTGAGCAGGTGCTGGTGGTAGCCCTTGTCCCCCTTTCCCACCCAACCTGCTCTGGCTCCTCAGGGAGCCTCTGTCCAGGATCTAATCCCAGACACGAGGCTGTGAGGACAAGGGGAAGGTCTCCAGCAACTGCTGGTGCCAGTTGTGTGTGTTCTGGAAACACAAGAGAGTGGGGTTGTACCCAGAGGTGTCTGAAATTTTGGACTCCGTGGCACACTGGAGATGGAAGATGTTACAAAAACTCTTGTTGAGACCAGCATGGTATGTCCCTTCATGTCCCTGTGCCTCACATCCATCCACCATCACCTCTGGTGCCTTTTCAGTGTCCCTCACATCCATCCACCATCACCTTTGGTGCCTTTTCAGTGTCCCTCACATCCATCCACCATCACCTTTGGTGCCTTTTCAGTGCCCAAACTGCCCCAACCTCTTGGTCCGTGGTTCTTGTTGGTGGTGGCAGGTGACAGCAGCCTATTTACAACCAAACTCAACAGGAGCAAATTGCACTTTGTTGGCAATGACTTGTTGCACCTCATGCTGCTCCAGGCCCATCACCAGGCAAGGGGAGAGGTCATCCTGGGGCTGCGCTGGCTCTCACCGACCTGCACATCGCTGAGTGCCCGCTGCAGGGAGAGAGCAAAGAAATTGTTCCTTGTGTCCAACCTAAACCTCCCCTGGTGCAACTTCAGACCATTTCCTCTGTCTGGTCTGTCAGACCATTTTCACCTGTCCCTTGACACTAGGGATAAGAGATCAATGTCCACCTGGATCCAGCCTCCTTTCAGGGAGCTGTAGAGAGCTAGGTTGTCTCCCCTCAGCCTCCTCTTCTCCAGGATGAACACCCCCAGCTCCCTCAGCTGCTCTTCACCAGCCCTGTTCTTCTGACCCTTCACCAGCTTTGTTGCCCTTCTCTGGACCTGCCTCAGCTCTACAATGTCCCAAACCTGAACCCAAGATTCAAGGTGCAGTCTCACAACTCTCACAGGTAAAACCCTTCAGTGACGTCCAACAGGAAAACCCTGTCTGGGTGGCTTTGGGAAGCATAGCTCACCTCAAACTTGCTCATGAATTCTGCAAAAATGCCAAAGAAAGCTTCAGAAGTTGTCATTTTGGAGTCTTCCCCGAAGAAGGACAACACCTTGCTGAACTCTTCCATGGCCTTGTGCTGTAGGTCATCCAGGGATCGCACGGCAGGCTGGGCACTCTCCAGGAAGGACTGAGGGAAGTGGCTTAAGGAAAAAACAGCTGCAGAGTGTGGCTGACACATGTCAGAACCACTTCTGAGGAGGGACTTGCACATGCCAAGGGAGCCTGCTGGCCTCAGCTGTCCCCAGCAGCACTTCCCTTGGAGGAACCATAGAATCCCAAATGCCAGGTTGGAGTGGACCCCAAAAATCTTTCTGGAGTCCAAACTTTATAGGTGATAGTGGAGTTGAAATGAGCTGCCCCAGCACCCTGTCAAGCTAAGTCTTCAAATTGCCCAATGTAGAGCAACCCACCCCTTCTCTTGGGAGATGATTCCAGTGTCCAACTGTTCTCATGGGGAGACATTTTCTCCTGGAGTCTAATCAGAATCTCCCCAGGATTGACTTGCCCTCATCACCCCTTGTCTTTTCCATGGACCCTCCTGGTAGCCACACTGAAGATGGAGACTCCCTGTTCACAAGGGAAGGAAGGAGCTTGGGAAGCTTTCTGGCCCTGTGGCACCATGTTTCTAACACATGAGCTGCTGCTCACCACAAAAGTTGTTTCCCCTGCTGGCTAAAAGTGGAGAGTGGAGGCTTCCACCACCCAGTGCTGAGGTGGTCCTTTGTTGCCACCAGCCACAGCTCTGCTGCTTACCAAATAGGTGCAAAGCCAATGGGCTGCTGCTGGAGGGGGGGGGGCAGTAGGTCACGCTGGGGCCTGCCCCTTTGCAGAAGGATACAGTCATGACAATTGCAAATCTGTCCTCTGCAGTGGCTGGCATGTTGTGACAGGCCATCTGTATGTCACTGACAGTGGTATGCAGGTCCTTCAGGTCAGCAGTGAGTGTCCTCTGGTTCACTGCACGAGAAGAGAGGAGTCAACAGAGCAGGAGACAGCTCTGGCTGCTTCTTGCAGCAAGACATGGGCATGGGCCAGGGTGGTTCAGGGTGGCTGTCTGCACAGCTCTGACCAGCCTCTCCATCTTGTCCAAGGTGTGGTGGCCAACCAGACCTTCCTGCTGGCCTTCAGCAGGTTGCCAGCAGCTGTTGCTGGGTGCTTGGGCCAAGAGATGCCAAGAACCTCAAAGGGAGCCTAGAAAGTGCCAAGTACATGCAGGACTTAGCAGCAAAAAGGTGGTGATGGCTACAAGGGGTACCCACAGCAGCTTGCCCAGGATCACAACGCCCAGCTGGGTTTGGAATCTCTCCAGAGGAGATGACTCCAGAACCTCCCTGGACAGCCTGCTCCAGGGCTCCATCAACCTCACAGGAGAAAGTTTCTCCTTAACTTCAAATAAAACCTCCTGGGCTTGTGCCCATTGCCCCTTGTCCTGTCGCTGGGCACCTCTGAGCAGAGTCTGGCCCCATCCTCTTGCCCCTCACCCTTTAGCTCTTGCTGGGTATTGATCAGATCCCCTCTCAGGCTGCTCTTCTCCAGGCTAAGCAGCCCCAGGGCTCTCAGCCTTTACTCACCAGAGAGGTGCTCCAGTCCCTTAACCATCCTGATGGCCCTCCAATGGACTATCTCCAGTAGCTCCCTGTCCTTTTTGAGCTGGAGAATCCAGAACTGGAACCACTTCTTCAAGTCAGGGACACAGCCTTTTCTAAGTACTTCCACATGTGGTGGTGTGGGACCGATGGGACCTCCCCTGTCACTAAGCTTCTCCCTTCCTAACCCCGTCCTTGCACTCAGGACCATTCCTCAGTCATTTGGGCCACCTCCTGCCAACATCACTGATTCTGGACCTCACAAAACCTCATGGGAGGAGACCCCACAAAACCACCAACAGGAGCCATGGAGCTTGCAGGTGCTTTTGTTCCTTTACCTTTGGCAGCGAGCGGCACTGTGGGAAGATCCTTGGCAAAGCCCAGGAGCTCTGGGAAATGTTGGCTAAGTGATTTGGCAAGGATATGCAGGAAGGTGGATTTCCCATCAACTGTCTTGGTTGTGTTCAGCTAGGGCAAAAGTTAAGAAGTTAGAAGTTCAGGAGATTCCTATGCAGATCAGGGTTCACCAAGCACCCTAACATCCAGGGCTCCTCTGTGCTGCCTGGCTCGCCCTGCACTCTTGTGCGTGGTGATTCTCATTTGGATCAATGGTTAAATAGGATAATTAATGTTCACACAACAGCTTAGGCCCATGTCAGCAGCACTGAGATGGTAAGGAATGTCTCCATCCTTTAGGACAGGTACCTCAGGATGTGGTTTAATGGCTGTGGTGGTGCCAGGTCAATGGTTGGGTTCAATGATCTCAGAGGTTTTCTCCAAGCAAAACAATTCTATGATTCTATTACAGGGCTGTTGTAGAAACATGGAATGGTAGGAGTTGGAAGGGACCTCTGAAGATCATCTAGTCCAATCCCTCTGCCAAAGCAGGATCACCTAGAGCAGATCACACAGGAACCCATCCAAGTTGGTCTGGAAAGTCTCCACAGAAGGAGACTCAATGCCTCTCTGGGCAGTCTGCTCCAGGGCTCCAGCACCCTCACAGTAAAGAAGTCTTTCCTCATGTTGAGGTGGAATGTCCTGTGTTCCAATTTGTGTCCATTGTCCTTTGTCTTATCACAGGCACCACTGAAAAGGGCCTGGCCCCTTCTTCTTGGCCCCCATTCTTCACATATTTGTAAACATCCATAAGATCCCTTCTCAGCCTTCTCTTTCTCAGGTTGGTGATGTGGTCTCATCAGGGCAGAGTAGAGGGGAGAGGAACCTCCCTTGACCTGCTGCACCACTGTTCCCCCCCCTCAGGAGTCCCACAGTGATCCATCTGGGATAAAAGACCTTCATTTTCTCCCACCCCACAGCCAGAAGGATTGGGGCTCAGGTCCCAGCATGCTGAAGCACCAGACTATGGTCAGAGCTTCTCTGAAGTCAACTCTGCACCTCGATCCCTTCCCTCTCACTGGTCCCTGATCTGGGAGCTGCCGCACCAGGAGCCTTGTGTGAGGACAGGCATGATGGACCAAGCCCTTGGAGCTGCTGCCATTGGTGTCCCCTGCACAGGACCAAGTGTGCTGTGCCTTACCTCGGTGAGGAAGTTGATTTTGAAGCCAGTTGTTTTGCTGGTCTTAGGCTGCCCATTGTTCAGGTAGTTTCCCATTGCCAGCACAAACTGCAAAGAGAAGCCCCAGTGGTGGTCAGTGACCTCCAGCCTTACACTGTCCCATCTCCCATCTTCTTTTGCACCTGCTTTTGGGTACTGAGACCTACCAACGATGTGGTAGGAGCAGTGGGACAGAACCTTCCTTCTGTCTGGGGATGCTGGGAAAATGCCCTCGTTTGAAGTACTGGAACAGGCTGCCCAGAGAGGTGGTGGAGGTCCCATCCCTGGACACATTCAAGGGCAAACTCGTTTAGGCCCCGAGCAACCTACTCTAGTTGGAGATGTCCCTGCTGACTGCAGGGGGTTGGACAAGATGACCTTTGAGGGCATTTTGTGATTTTTGTAATTTTAGTGCCAGGTCACTTCTGCTGCTCAGAGCACCCCTAATAAAGCCTTATTCTGCTCATCCTCCAGCCCCACCACAGCCAAAGGACAACCTCAGTGGCCTTTGCTGTGTTCCTGGGTGGCTTTCTGGCTCCTGCAGCCCTGCCTGTGCTGTGGGTGGGTGTGTGGCCATCTGCCATCTGCTCTCCTGCATCCTCCCCACGCCAGGATCCCCACAGGGGAGTCCTAGGGCATAGCTATGGTGCTGGAGCTGCATTCAGCTCCCTGTGAGGTTCCCTCAGGCTGCTGATCCCTTGCAGGTTCTCCTGTGGACACTGGGGGCCCCCGGTGGCTGTTAGCAGAAGGAAGGACTCTTCTGACTTCCAGGATCTCAGCCAGCTTCTTGCTGCTTTTCAGCTCCAGAGAAGCCTTGCAGATGCACTCGTAGCTGGCTTTGATCTCCTCTGTCTTCTCCTGCAGGGTAGTCTTAAAGTGGAGGCTGCGCAGGCGGATCTTGTACTCTGGGACTGACAACATCTGAGAACAAAAGAGGGACACACTCCTACTGTGCCCAGGAGCCATAACCCCTCCTAGAAGGTGTTTTTCCTGATGTGTCTCCCTGTACATGAAGGCATTACAGATTTGTGAGTGAGAAGATACCATGGAGCAGATGCTGGAGCATTACTCAGCCTGAGCAGCACTGTCCAGCAGTCCCCAGTGCTTCCAGCTCTCCCCATCCCACAGCAATGAGCAGATCAGTGTCCCACTGGCTGCTTCCTCTTGCTGTGTGTTCTCCCCTCCTGCTTGCTTGCAACAGAACATTCCATGGACACTGCACATGGAGATCTCAAGATGGTCAGAGGGCTGGAGCACCTCCACTATGGGGACAGGCTGAGGGAGTTGAGGTTGTTCAGTCTAGAAAAGGTTCCAGGGAGACTTTGGACCAGCCTTCCAGCAGCTGAAAGGGTCTACAGGAGATCTGAGGAGGGACTTTTTACAAGGCTTGTAGTAACAAGATGAGGGGCAACGGCTTGGAGCTGCAAGAGGGGAGATTTAGGCTGGAGATTAGGAAAGAATTCCTGCCAGTGAAAGTGGTGAGACACTGGAACAGGTTGCAGGGGACACTGTGGATGCCTCCTTCCTGAAGGTGTCCAAGGCCAGGTTCGATGAGGTCTTGAACAACCTGCTCTAGTGGGAGGTGTCCCTGCCCATGGCAGGGAGGTTGGAACTGGATGATCTTTAAGGTCCCTTCCAACCCAAGCCGTTTTGTGAATCTATGAAACTTTCCTCTTGGAGCATGTCCCTGCCCACGGGTACCTGCAGCACAAACTGGTCGGGCTCGCTCAGCTTGCTGGGGTTCTCCTTGTAGCTCTGGAAGCGCTGCACCTCCTCCCCGTCCGGGGCGTAGAGCAGGAGCTGCTTGATGTGGGAAGGCTCCAGGCGATCTGTCTCCATCGTCATCAGGATCTGGCGTAGCTCCATGTGCGACAGCTTCAGGTGGGCTATCAGGATGGCTGGGGACAAGGCAGGTGTGTCACTTGGGAGGGGATGGGGCCAGGACCCTGGGGGGTGGCTGTGCTGGCCGGCAGGATGGGGCCAGGAGGAGAAGCTCGGTCTCTTCATAGTGTGAGAGTGATGTGGACTTCTCTGTGTGTCCACACCGGCACACGGTTGGCCTTGGAGATAGGAAGGACTTTCTGCTCCTCAAATCCTTGCACAGGCTGCATGGGGACCTCAAGGAGTCACTCAGGTCCTGCAGAGGCCCCAGGCTATTGCATCTTGTACATCACCAATGCATCAGGCTGGGCTGCACTGGAATCCACCTCCAGTGCCGCCTCCTCTCCCACAGCCCCCATGGCCAGGAGACCAGGGTCTCAGAGGGTCTCACCAAGCCCTCTCCCCTCCTTCCTACCAGAAGTAGCACTGATCCTTCACCAGTAGGGCCATGCAAACTCTGTCCCTCTCCCTCCCCAGGCCAATGAGTCACATCCCATCTCCACCTCTCCTGTAGAGCCTTCTCCTTCCCCCACTCCTGGGGCTGAGCCCATCCTGGAGGGTCTCTGGGCTGCAGGAACAGCTCAGACTAGCAAAGCTGTGCAGTGATCGTGCTCATGGGATCATGCTCATGTAGCCTTCTTGTTTTTACCTTTCCAGTTCTCTACATCCCTGGTCCCACCTCTGGGCCAGTTTGGGGGGTTGGTTCACCTTGGTATTTACTTACATGTGTTGTAGGCCTTTTTGTGGGACAAAATCTCAACCACGTCTTTCTTTTTAAAGTTTTCAGGCATGAGAGTTGGCTCTGGAAGAGAAACTGAAAGATTTAATCATGGGTAAGGACAGGTTCAGCTGACTCCAGTGGGGAAAAAAAAAAAAAAATCTGTCCTGAAAACAGTGCAACCATGAATGAGAGGAGGAGAAGTGATGCTTTGCACACAGCAATGGCTCCAGGAGTCCTTGAATTCTGTGATTCAAAGATCTCCTCAGTGGAGGACTCACTTGGAGCTGAAAAAGGTAAAACAAGAGGTGAAGACACAGAAAATCCCCAACTGCTCCCCACCCCACCCCCCAAAAAAAAAAAAAAAGATAGCCCCTAAGAAGAATCCCACTTCATCCACTTCATCTCATCCCATTCCACTACCAGTCCTAGCTGTACCTGGGACCTCCCTGGAGGTGTTCAAGGGCAGGCTGGATGGGACTTTGAGCAACCTGGTCTAGTGGGAGGTGTCCCCACCCCTAGCAGGGGGGCTGGAACTAGGTGATCATTAAGGTCCCTTCCAACTCAAGCCAGCTCAACACTCCAAGCCTGGGCCCTTTCTCTGTGTTTGCAGCACCCAGTAACCCTGTTGGGTGGGAGATCCCAGTTGGTGGGTCTGCAGGGGACCCCAACTCAAGAGCAACAGGGGAGGTAGCACTGGCAGGGAGCTACAGACCCCATATGTAGACTCTGGGGGGAACTAACTTTATGTATAAAGAAATATGTTGCTTGTGATGCTCTCCATGGATGGAGAAATGTCATGATGGCTTTTTCAGGGCTGAGTTCTCCAAGTAACATAGCTGCAACCTGACCTGCAGCCATTATAGCCCCTGCAGCACAAGGCGGTGTCCGCACATGCCAACAGCCCAGCAGACTGTCAGTGCTGGCACTAGGCAGTGGTGCTGGCACACACCAGTGTTCCCAGTTGTATGGGGATGGCCAGGCTGGTTCTATGAAAGCTGGGAAGCAGCAGAGCAGACAGTGAAAGCCTCCAGCTGAGTTTCACTGCCCTGATTGATTGGGATGTGGTGTGAAGACAGTGAACATCAGCCAAGAAGATTAAGGAAGTGAGATGTTCTCCACCTTAATGATCTGCTGTGCCACCAGCCACAAATCCCCAGGATGAATGAGGTCTGTGTCACAGGTGATGCTAGACCAGGCATTGCTTTGCTGTCCACCAAGCCCCAGTTCCTCCCAGTGCCTCAGTCTCTGGCTAGTACCAGGACCTTGCTTCAGGGCTCAGGTACTTACTTGTAGGCTTCTGTGTCCCGAAGTGCAGCTCCAGGTCAAGGTATTTGACCATATCACTCAGCTTGTCATAATCTGAGTCTTCCCCAAGCTGCAGGAAGAGGAAGAGTCAGGATCTTGCACAGAGGACAGCCCAACACTGCCCACCTGCACTGATCCACCTTTCCTCCACCCCACGCTAAGTTTGGTTTCCCCAGAAGAAACCAGGACAGGTCAGTGGCACTCCCCTGTAACTGGAGACTGCCACCATGAACCCTGTGCAGAAACCAGAGCCTAGTGAACCACTCACCTCTCTCGAGTAGGCTCTGACACAAGTGCCTGAGCCCATCTGGTGGGACCAAGGAGGAAGAAACCTGGAGGTTCACCCCATTTCCTCACACCCCACAGCTGCCCCATGGATTCATTTAGCTTCTGACTCAGATGGAAGCCTGCAGAGCATTGCTGCTCTTCACCTGCTACTTGGTCATGTGGCTTCACTGAGGGACAAAGTGGGAATTCCAGAAACTTGGAGAAGTTTTTGCATATAAAAAAATCACCAGGAAGAAGCTTCTTGTTCTCAGGAGAGGGACCTGCAGGATTTCAAGTGCCTCTGACATGGTGGGTGCCTGTGGGACTGGAGGATGGCCCCACAGCTCTTCTCTGGCTGCCCGAGGCATGGAGAATATGGGATGTTGGAACACATTCCTCACCATGAGAGACACAGAAGCTGGAAGTTAGACAGCAGCTTCTCGCTACAGGGACTGGAATCCACCTGGTGTTCTGTAACACTTCAGGTCCATAATGCCAAGGGATTATCACATCTTTGTCCCACTCCTCACCTCTGCTTTCCCCTTCTGCTGTCCTCTCCTGCCTCAGTGCTCTCCCCATCACTCTGCTTTCAACCCTCCTCATGGCTTCCCACTGACAAAACCTCCTGCAGCTGCAGAATGTGTCTGGAGGCAGCTCCTGTCCATGTCAACCTTCAACGAGCAGGAGAGCCAGTGCTCCTCAGCACGCTGTGGCCAAACTCCCTGTCTCAGCTGCTTTCCAGAGCCTCTTCTCACCCCACCAATTTTAGGACAAACAATTAAAAGGATGAGAAGAAACATGAGGCCTTCTGCATCATGGCATCTTCAGAGCTCACTCCCTTGGCCAGGGTTAGAGGTTAGAACACAATGCTCCAGGGAGGGGAGCACTCTGGGCAGGGCTGGGGGCAGTGCCCATGGATACTGCACAGCCTGGGCGTGGGGAATCCCTCCCCATGCCATGCTTTGGCCCCTTGTCCCCCACCCTGCTGCCAGGGCCATACCTGTCCCCAGATGGTTCCTTCTGAGTTCTCCACCTGCTCCCACCGCAGCCTCTTGACGCTCATGTGGTTGGACTCGCTCCGGCGGTGCAGGAGCCCCCGGTGCAGGGGTGGGGCACAGGGCACTGGG